>JAMAKC010000038.1:64538-292281 GCA_023628735.1 Trichoderma sp. PF4103 | reverse complement strand
TAGTAGATATTTAAGTTTTAATTTATATTAAAGTGCAGTGCTATATTAATAACTAGCTATTTAAACTATTTAAATAAATAATATAAATATAACTTATATATTTAATTATTTTAAAATAAATTAACTTTATATATTATAATTTATTTTAGGATTAATATTATTTATATTAATCTATTTTTAAATTAAGTAGTTAATTCTTAATCCTCTTATAATTAATATACTAGATTATAGTTAATCTATTTCTGCTTATTAAGGGTAGTTTATTATTATAATTATAAAGTTAGGTTATAATATAATATCCCCCTTTTATTAGTTTTATTTTTAAGACCTTATTTAACTTATTAAAACCTATAAGTCCTTTACTTTAATAAGTATCTTTTTATTATATATCTTTACTCTTTTTTTTATTATTATACTAGGTATTTATAAAAAATCTTATTTTAAAATAGAATATTATAATATTCTTTTAGAAGTTATTCTTTTTTATTTAATTAAGATAAAGGACTGCACTTATTATTTTAATAAAAAGAAATAAAACTTTTCTAAATATAAAATATTTAAGGAAGATTCCTTTTAATACACTAAGTGTATTAAGGATAATAAGTCCTTATATAATGCATATCCTCTATCTTTAACTTAACTTTAAAAAATTACTATATTTTATACTTTTTTTAAAAATACTTTAAAAAAAGCTAAAGAGAAGTATTATAATATAAATATAAAAATTAAATATCTTTATAAATAAAAGCATTAATAGTTAGAATAAATAATAAGAGCTATTATATAAGGTATTAATAATTTAAAGGAGCTAGATTATATTAAGTATAAAGAGGCAGAGGCCTTTTATTAAGTAGAAATATCTATGCTTAACCTAGTAAATTTTAACTTCCTGTCTTTTTTTATTAATCTTATTAATTAGGATTAATTTTTATTAAATTCTTTATTATTAACCTTTAAAGGTTTAATTATTAATAAAACTTATTAACTAGGGCCTTTAAGTATTTAAGATTCTTAATAAGTTTTTATATATTTTTAGTATTATTATAATTTTTCTATTTTATAAGGTATTTTAGCTATTAGGTTTTTTAATTAAATTTTATTTAAAGTATTTATTTAACTTTATATTTAAGTTCTTTACTTTTAATTATAATTTTATTATAAATAATTTTACTTATATTTAAATCTACTACTGCTTTTTTAAGTAGTAATATATAAAAAATTAAGTATATATTTTATTCTTATTATTCCTTTTATACTAGGAGATTAAATTTATAATTAACTTCTTTAATTTACTTTAAAACCTTATAAGGTTTAAGTTTTTTAAAATTAAGCTTATTAATTAGCCTATTTATTTTAATATTTACTTATTTATTATTTTAAGTATATTAAAGTAAGTAGATTATATCTCCTTCTTAAAGAATTAGTCTTTTAATTCTTTTTTTATTTATATACTTACTTATTTTTTATTATATAAATTTAAGTTATATTTATAGCTTATTATATAGTTCTTTTAGTTAATTTACTATAATAATTACTTTTTTTATATTTTTACTTTATAAAGGTAGCTAAAAAGCTTTTAGTTTAAATTTATAATTTATATAAAATAGTAATTTCCTTATTAATTCTACTAGTATATTATTATATAAGATTTATACTATTAGTAAATGTTTAACCTAGTTATTTTACTTAAAGTTAATATAGTATTAAAGATATATTTTAATAATCTAGTTAATTCTTTTTATTTATTTATCTATTTATAAGTAGTAAGTAGTGCTAACTTTATAATTTAATTTAAGTCTAGTTATAAAGGATTACTAAAACTTTAAAATAAATATTATTCTTTTATTTAAAATGATTTTATTTAGTAATTTATAATTAGTATAAATATATTATTAAAACTAATATACTAGGTCTTTAGCTATACTGCTTTTTTTAGCTAGAATAAAGTAGCTTATTTTTATTAGTTTATTAACTATAATAAATATACTATTTTATATATTTCTTATTATTAGTTTTTTTAAAGGTAAAAGCTTAATAATATAGTTAAATAAAATTAATTCTTAAGGTTATATTAGAACTTATAAGGGTTATAACTTTTTATAAAGAAGGTAGTATCCTGCTTTTACTTATTTATATATAATATATTTTAAAATAACCTTTTAAACTGTTTTCTTAATACTATTAAACTTATAGTATTATTAAACTTATTAAGTAGTTTTCCTTATTCTTTAATATTTATATATAGGGTGCTTATAAACTATCTTAATTACTTTCTTTTATAATTTATCTAGTACTTAAATAAGTTTATTTATTATTAAGTAGCCTTTTTTTATAAAAGTTCTTTTTAGAAATTATTCTTTAGTCTAGTCCTTAATATACTTCTTAATATTATTAATAATTAGATTATCTTTTTTAATTTTAAATATAGTATTTAATTTCTTTAATACTAGGTTCTTATTATTATCTTTTTATAGTACTTATACTTATAAATTAGGAATTTCTTAAAAATAGTCTAGCCTTTAACTAAAAGTATTAGCTTTACTATTTTCTATTTTTTTATAATATTTAATAATTAGGTTAAACTTTAAAAGATATTTATAATACTTAACTTATTATTATAAAAGTTTTTATATTATAATAAAGTATATAATATTTTTATAATTTATAAAGACTATTATAAAAAACTTACTTCTTTAATAGTAGTTTTTTTAATATTTCTTATTAAGTGCTATATAAATTACTTTAAATCCCTTATTATAAATAGAATATTATAACTTAGCTTTATATAATTTTTTTAAGAAATAAGTAACTAGTTTTAGTTTTTTATTTTTATTTAGTTAGCTTAGTACTTCTCTTATAGTATAGTTTAATATATTAACTTTAATTATAATTAGTTTATTAAGGTTAAATATAACTAGTACTAAATTACTAATTAAAGCTTTTTTTAATATATTAAATGCCCTTTATATATCTAATGCTTATAAGAATTTCCTTTCTTTTTTTATAAGTTTTATAAGTAGTATTATAATCTTTATAAAGTTTTAAATAAATTATTTATAATAGTTTATAAGTCTTAAAAAACTTTAAACTTTTTTTATATTTTTTAATAGTTATTAATTATTAATAGCTTTAAATTTCTTTAAATTTATATATACTTTTTTAAGTATAATAATATATCTTAGAAATATAACTTTTTATTAATAAAATTAGTATTTCTTTAATTCTATTAGTAGATTTACTTTTTTTAGTGTTTTTAATATAAAAGTAATATGCCTTTTATATTCTTTAAGAGTTTTTAAGAAAATAAAGATATTATTAAGGTAAATAATAATAAATAGGTTAATAAATTCTTTTAATATATAATTAATTATTTTTTAAAATATTATAAATGTATTAGTTAATTTAAATAGTATTACTAAGTATTTAAAAAGTTTATAATATATTTTAAATACTGTTTTTTATTTATCTTCTAGTTTAATATAAATAAAGTTATAGGCTTTTTTAAAGTTAAGTGCTATAAACTATTTTACTTTAAATAACTAGTCTTTAATTTTAGTTATTAATAGTAAAGGTATAATATCTTTTTTTATAATCTTATTAAGCTTTTAGTAATTAATAATAAGTTATAGTTTATTATCTTTCTTTAATATAAATATTATAAGGTATTTTATTAATAATTTTAATAGTTTAATATATCCTTTTTATAATTAGTTATTAATTTATTCTTAAAGTGTCTTAAGTTTATTCTAGTTAAGGTTATAGATCTTATAAAAGGTTAGATTTTTTCTATTCTTTAACTCTATTTTATAATTCTATTCTATATTTAATAATAATTTTATTTTAAGTTCTTTTTAAAATACCTTTTTAAACTTATAGTATTTATAAGGTATATTAGCTATTTTATTATTCTTTAGCTTAATATCCTTTACTTATTTTAATATAGTATTAATAAATTATAAGTCTTATATAACTATATTTAATATCTTTCTAGCCTGTTTTTATAAGCTTTTCTATTATTTATTATAGTATTATAGTATAATATCTATTTCTTTATTAAATCTAACCTTCTTTTATTATAGCATTTTTTTAGCTTTTCTAGTTTTTTTTTTTTTATTTTTCTATATTTTTAATATTTTTATAGCTCTTTTAGGTAGTTATATTATCTTATTATATAATATAGTAGCTTTTAGCGCTTAAGCTAAGGATATTATAATATCCTATAGCTTATCTTAATTTAGTTATTATCTCCTTTTTTTATTTTTTAATTAAGCGCAGGGTTACTATTTTATATAGCCTCTCTTCTAGTTAATAATTAAATTATATTTCTTAAGCTAATTATATTTAAGAAGGAGATTATATCTTTTAATATTTATAATATTAAACTAGTATAAATTAATAAGATTATAAAAGGTAAATATAAGGTAATTAGTTTTTTAATTAACTATTTTATTATTATATAAAAACTTTTAATTTTTAATACTTAAAAGTAAGTATAAGTTTTTCTTTTAAGTGTTTAGTAATTATAGGTAATTTACTAGTTAAGGTATAATATAGCTTACTTATGCTTTATAATTAATATATACTATAATTAAATATACTTTTAGTATTTTATTTATTAAAAACTTATCTTATTAAGTAAAGTTTTTCTTTATTAAGTTAAGGTATTAAATATTTATAGTATTATCCTTATAGTTAATACTATTAAGGTATAAGGGGGTTTAAATAACCTTATTATTTTTAATATTATACTTCTTATATTAATAGCACCCTTTTTTAAGTATATGCTAATTAGTTAGTTAGTAATATCTTTTAATATCTTTCTAGCTTACTTTATTCTTTTTATTAAGTTATTATTCTTTTATATAGGTTTTAAAGTTATACTTTTATTTTTATAGGTTTTAGATTATAATTACTAATCTTTATTATTAGTTTTTATATTATTAGTATTAGTTAGTATTATATAAGGTAAATCTTTTTTATTTATAATCTAGTAGTTTATATATTTTATATTAAATTATAACCTTATATTCTAAATGCGCCTTATAGTAAAAACTATTATATTTTAAAGCATTAGTTTTTTTATAATCTTTAATAAATAGGTTAAGCTTAAGTTAATTTTATTTTTAGGCTAGGAACTATCATATTATTATAACTATATAGTATAGTCTTAGCACTTAAATATTTTAAGTATTAATTATAACCTTTATTAGCCTCTTATAGTAAAAGGTATTTTTAATATCCTTTTATATAAGAACCTTTTTTTTAGGTTCTCTTTTAGGTTTTTTACTATATATAGTAGATTTATTAGTATCTTTTTATATTATTTTACTAATATCCTTTTATATAAAGATCTTTTTTAAAGATCCTCTTTTAGTTATTTTACTATATGCTAGGGATTTATTATATTTTATAATTCTATTAGGTAAAGGGTAAAGCAGAGTCTTAAAAGAGATCTTTAGTTTAAAAGTATTAGATTAATACCTATAGTTATATTTTATATTATTAGGGTCTTATAATTTATATCTTTTATAAGGTCCTTCTTTTATTTTTCTTTTAAACTGCTTTTTTTATAGCTGTCTTTTTTTTATCTAGGCTTTATTAAGTCTATTTATTTCTTTATATTCTTGCTTATAGAATTCTTTATATTTATTCTAGATATAAATATCTTTAGCTTTAATTATATTTAAGTTTAAGATTTTATTATCCTTAAATTCTTTATTTACTTATTAAGTAGTAAAAGTATTAATACTTTTTTTATTTTTTAGCTTTTTTAAGAAGTAGCCTAATCCTTTTTTATTATTAAAGTGGATTTTATATATATTATTATAATATACTATTTAACTAAAATATTTATAATTTATAGTAAGTATTATAGTATTAATACTTTTCTTATCTTATAGTTTTAAAATAAATAACTATTTTTTATTATTATCTTTCTTAAAGCTATAATAAAACTTTTTAATATATCCCTTCTTTTTATAATTATAGTATTTAATATTTTATTTATTTTATTTTTTTTAGTTAATAGTATTAAGATTTATTAGCCTAGGCTTTTTATTATTATATATTATAATATTATATTTCTTTCCTTAATTTATAAAGCTTCTTAATTAAAACAGTTTTTAATTACTATATTTCTTTATATTATATTCTTTATATTATTTATATAATTAATTATTAATTTAAGTTACCTTTTTAAAAAGTTCCTTAAATAAGTATAGGAGATTATCTTATATAAGTTTATCCTTTATTTTAGACTTTAGTCCTTAATAATAAAATACCCTTTTTAAGGTATTATTTATATTTATTTTAGCGCTAATTTAAATAAATTCTATAATAAATTTTAAATATAATCCTTTTTACTTAAGGCTAAGAAGCTAGTTCTTAACTTCTTTTTTCTTATTAATAGCTTTAAAAATATCCTTAATTTATTATTTAAAGTACTTATAGCTATTATATATTATTATAGTAGTTACTTTATATTTATTAATATTATTAATAATAGCTTTAAAATCCTTTTAGTATAGTTTAAACTAGGCTTTAGCTATTTTATTAAGTTATAAAGTAGTAATTTATACCTTTATTTTATTAATTAAAATAGTTATTAAGAAGTACTTAAAGTATGCCTTTATATTTATAAAGAATGCTTTAGTCTTTTTTATATTTTTATTATATATAGCTAGTATAAGTAGCTTAATAATTTCCTCAAGTTATTTCTTATTATATTAAGTTAGTATATTATTAACTAGTAATGCTTATTATTATTAATTTAGTTAAGCTTTTAAAGCTATAATTATAGCTTATTACTAGGCTTATTCTTAGGTTAATTATTAAACTAAAGTTTTAAGAGTTATAAGTTATTAAAAAGCTGTATTCTTAGCGTTTTATTTAAGATCTATATTTACTAAAGTTACTATATTAACTTTATTACTATTACTTATATTACTTTAAAGTAATACTTCCTTATTTAGTATTACTTTAAAAGTTTAAGATAACTTCTTAAATAAGAGTTATTAATATATAATAAACTAGGTTTTTATAATTAATAAGAATACTATTTCTTAAAAAATAAACTATTTAAATAAATAGCTTTAATAAGAGAGCTATTTAGGTTTATATTAATAAAGTAATTAAGTTAGTTTTTAAAATATATAAATAGTTATATAGCTAGTTAATATACTTATAGTAAATATTTAAGTTTTAATCTATTTATATTATAAATACTATATTAATAATTAGCTATTTAAACTATTTAAATAAATAATATAAATATAACTTATATATTTAGTTATTTTAAGATAGATTAACTTTATATATTATAATTTATTTTAGAATTAATATTATTTATATTAATCTATTCTTAAATTAAGTAGTTAATTCTTAATCCTCCTATAATTAATGCGCTAGATTATAGTTAATCTATTTCTGCTTACTAAGGGTGGTCTATTATTGCGACTATAAGGTCGGGTTGTGATAACTGTACTAAACAGTATTGAGCATGTTGGATTAAGCTCTGATGAGGTTATACATTCATTCACGCGGCGATATAAGTCTTATCGCTAGGATATTGACATTAGAACAAGATAATGCAGAGACCAGCGCACTTCACTCAATCGGTACATAGAAGAAGACTATACGCTATAAAGAAATGACATCTCCTCCCTAAGGCTTGAAATGAACCATGAGTTGCTTGGAAATGACGTTAAAGAGTTCGGCTCTCTTCGCCAAAAAGGCGTGCGTTTCCTCCTCCGAAGCACCAGTAAGGTGTCCGATGACAATCTCCTCCTTGCCTTCCGCAAGCCCGGCGTACGCTTTCTCAGTAAACTCAGCAAGGGGCATGCCCAGAGCCCGACCGCGCTCTACACCCATGTAATCATGAAGCTCAGCTAGTTGATGGTTAAGCGTCAGTTGCCACGGACTCTAACAGAGGTCGCATACGAGAAAGTTGGGGGTTGCTTACTTTGAACAGCGGGAGGCAGAATCTCGATAAACTTGATCTGCGAGACGCCCTGGTATTGTCGGCGAAGAGACTCGAAGAAGGCCTTGAGCGCCGCTTTGGACGCGCTGTATGACGGCATGGCAAATGCGGGAACAACAGCGAGAGTCGAGCCCGTGACGATCAGGGCGGTGGGATAATCCTTCTTCTGCAGGTGTGGCAGGAATCTGAGGGTCAGGTTCACGATGGAGGTGTAGTTGACCTGAAAGTCGCGGTGGAAAGCGTCGAGGTCGATTTCTTCACACTGAGTGAGCTTCATTTGGCTCTGGGTGCCGGAGTTAAGAAAGACGCAGTCCAGGTCGGGGTATGTCTGGACGACCCTGCAGCGAAAGATCAGTGTCTGGTTTGCGGTACGGGAGAAGCTCTTCCTGCTCACTTGTTGACAAAGCCATCGAGGCCATCTCTGTCCGTCACATCGAATCGGATGGCGCTGGCTCTTTCCGGGCCGTGCTTGGAGACGAATGCGTCGAGTCTTTCCTGGCGTCGCCCAACCGCGATGACATGCGCTGCCGGGTTCTCCTCGATGAACTTGTTTGCCAGGGCATCTCCAATTCCCGCGGTGGCTCCGACGATTAGGATAAGCTTGTACTGGAACACCATTGTGGACAGGCCTTGCTGATGGTTTATGAGACTGAGTTTGTATGTTGAACTGCTCCGCGCTGTTGCTGTTTGTTGTCGTCATGGGAGTGCGTCTTCGAAGGTATCCTTATATAATAACTGCCGTCGGATTTAGCACATCGGCAAAGATCCCAATGCCGAGATTCCGCTCTCCGTCATGCAATCCACGCCATTTCCGTGACTTGGTGAAGTCATCGTGGATCGCCTCAGTCGCCCCTTTTGGAACCCTGCAAGGCCACATGTTCTGTGGAGAGTCTAGAGTCTGCTGCGACAATTAGAACTGAGGTGAGTAGAGAGTCAGTTATCGCTGTGGAGTCACCTGTAATAAGTCCATTACTGATAAGCTGATAGAAAGAAAAAGAAGAAGAGAAGAAGCAGACGTTAGAAGCCGTGGGCATGTCCGTGCCCGAGGATCTTGAGGTTTGAGTGAAACGGGCAGAAAAGGTACATAGGTACGAAGATACGAACTAGCGCTGCGTCTTCTGGGGAAGTTACGGAACCCACCGATCTAATGCTCCGGAACGCTAGCCCTTGCTGGCCTAGCCTCGGCAGGGTCCATCTTCAAGGCGAAACCGGCAGGAACACGCGATCGCGGTCTTAACCCCGATCGTCCGAGAGGCATCGAACTTCTGCTGGTTTCAGGCTCGATATTTGATCATGGAGCTTCCTTTCTTCAAGAGGCTCTCGACTGAATGGAGCAATGTTCACTACCGTTTAGCGCGTTGATCACCTCAGTCCACTCGGCGTCTGCCCACTTCAACCTGTCATCCGTCAACTCCCAGGACCATCCATATCTGGCATCCCTTCCGGGGTTTCCACCAGGACTCTCTCTCTTTCTGTGTGACTCTGAGGAGTGATTCACAGAATGGTCTATCGCGGACCCTCCAAAGATTGCTTCGCATGCCGTCGGAGGAAGCTCAAAGTATGATCCCGCAGCCAGATTACCGGCCCAACTCATCCTGTCTAACGCGGGCTTGTCCATAGTGCGACCTCCGCAAGGATGCCTGCGGCCAGTGTCTCCGGGCCGGCATCTCCTGCTTCGGCTACCGGGACTCAAACGACCTCGTCTTCCGCGACCAGACGCGCAGTGTCGAGCGCAAGATGCTTGCAGCCAAGGCGTCGCTGCAGTTCGGCACCCTGAATCATATCATCCTGCCTAACGCCAGCGGCCTCCCGCCTCAGCCACCTCACCAGCCGTGGACCGCCTTTGCTCGTCACACATTTTTTGCTCACTACGTGTTCGGCCTATCGAGCAGCTTCGACATTCTTCCATCATTGTACGAAAAGGCGGAACCGGATGACCATCTATCCGCCAGTGTGGACGCCGCCAGCCTTGCATTCGTCGCAAACCGGGAGCACGCGGCATCCCCAGAGCTCCTCCGACTGGCGGCTCAGCAATACACCATTGCTCTACGGCGCATCAACGCGGCTCTTTCAAAACCAGATACAATTAGCGCAGATGCTACGCTCCAGTCCGTTCTACTGCTCGATCTCTACGAGAAGATCATGGGCCGTGACCTCAAAGCGGCGGAACCTTGGTTGGCCCATCTCAATGGTGCCCTTGCACTGATCAAAGCTCGCGGTTACAATGACATGACGAGAAGTCGAGTGAGCATCAAACTGGCAAACAAGCTATTCATAACACTCCTCATCACATCCTTCATTCTATCACATCGCATACCAGAGTCTGTCATGGAACTAGGGCGCAGACTCGACATGTTTCATGACAAGGACGATTGCAAATGGCGAATCTCCAAGATGAACCAGCAAATGATCGACTTCCAGGTCGACATGGCCGAAGGAAAGCTGTCCAAGCGTCAGATCGTCGCCGAGGCCAAACGCCTGCATGATGCCTATCGCGAGATTGAGGAGACATCGTCCCATAGATGGCAGCCAAGGCGGGTCATGGCCTCGGAAGAGGACCCAGTCCATCGATCTCTCATCTATGGACAAGAATACCATGTTTTTAAAGACCCATTTCACACGCAGGTCCGGAACACTGTCCGAATAATGCATCTCCAGCTCCAGACCTACATCCAGAAGAACTTGGAAGACGACGGGTCAGACGACTACACCCGCGCTCGCGAAGAATCACTGAGGCGCACGGAGCACTTCGCAGAGGAAGTTATGGCCTCGGTACCTCAGTTTATCATACCAGGTGTCCATCCCAACAGCAGCATCCCGTTTTCAAGCGTCCAGGCACTGAAATGCCGGATTTTACTTCCGGCGATGTTCACGGCCGCGAGTACTTCGAGGAATCCGGACCTCCGCCTCTGGGCGATTCGCACATTGAGATACATGGCGGCCTCGGGAAATATCAGATCGGCTTCGATGACGGCCGACATGTTGAAGGAGAACCCCGGGTTGGACTTTGCGTCTATGTACGCCAAGCTGGGCGGTTATGCATACACAACTTGAAGCGACTGCCCTATGATTCATCGTTCATCGCGCTTTGGCATACTTCTAGCGAGGCGATTACACCACTGGGCCCGTTCAAAGGAAGCTGTTTGAACGGCAAAAATGCCAGCAGTCAGAATGGTGGTTCTACCATGAGAGGTCATGCTATTACAGTGCTCAACAGGACATTGCTCGTGCGAAGTCCGAACAAAGGGGGCCTCGACTTGGCGCAAGTTGGCTACAAGGGGTATCAGTCAGTGTCGTGAAACATTAGCAATTCATGCCGACGACTGGTCAATCTCAGGACAGAACATTGATCCCTTCACTCTCTTGAGCCATCAACAGGCAATGACGAGGACGTGGGGCACAGAGACTGCATGTTGAATAGCTGACAAGATGGCTCATGATCTGCCTGGCGACGAATCGCTGCGGCGAAGAAGCAGCAGAGGCGAGCTGATATCGATGTCTTGCCACTGCTGAGCTCACCAGTGAAGATGAAACGAGAGAAGACATCACCAGGTAGCGTATCTCACTCAACCACGCGGATTGGAATATCTCGAACGCTAACGGTATAACGGAAACATTGAATGTCATAGAAAGTTGAGTCTACCCCCTCTACCTGAGCCGGATGGAAGACACAGCGTGCTGTACATGAAGAGTAGCATTTTGGAATGGGAAATAGAGATCATTCGCAATTCAAGCCACTTGATAAGACCTTATGACCTCAAACAGTGTGTGCTCATCATGAACAGGAAGCCAAAGACCGCCACATGAAGTCAGCTAATATCATGAGGCGTGATACGTCCCTCGATGCGTCACTGGGGATGCATCGTCCCAACAGAAAGCCAGGACCACTCGCCCTCGTCCGTCAGCCTCTCGCTCTCTCTCTCGGCCCTTCACCATGCCTTGAATTGAATCATCGTCCGCGAACCGTGGCAGTATGATCAGTCCGTCTCGCCAAGTCTTTGGCTTCAAAACATCTATGATGAGTTCTCTGCTAGGAAGCCTACTATTAGGCCACTCCTTGGTGACGGATTGGTACGGCCTTGTCCCTTTATCATGAGAGGACTTCAAGGAGCAGCTTCTGCCCTCCGAGTCAGTTGCAGTGATAATGTACTCACAAGTCTTCAGGTAGCGATGCAAATGGGCGAGAGATGACGAAACGCGCGGCAAGAGACTTTCTATTCCGACAATAATATCTGCCAAGGCCGCAAGTCGCTTCTCATCACAAGAGTGTCTTGTCAGATCACACAATGTCGCAGATGGTGATCTCGGTTTGGTGACTGGGTTGTTTCCACAGTCCCGATGACACTGCATAGTGCTGTCCATACATAACTTTGGATGCGGAAATGTCTTACTCCTGAAGGTCCCAAACATAGACCATAGCTTGGTACTCTAGTTGACTCAAGGTCTGGGCTCGCAGCTGGTAAGACAAGAAGTTCGGATCACTGGCTGTGCTACTGTCATCCCAAGGTAAACACCTGAATCCATTTACGTGATTAATAACGTCCCTTGCCGGTTTAGAACTGTTCGGTCCGTCGGATTAGGGTCAGATTCGTCAGAGTCAGCCATCAAGAGGACGCTGAGATCTCGTTCTTATAGAAAGACGCAAAGGATGCGCTCGTCCGGGCGCGGAATTGTCGCTTCTGCTGACTGTAGCCGTTGATGACGAGAACCTTGGCCCGACCGTAGGTCTTCCAGTCTGCAGATGGGTCGCGTGTGAAGTAAGATAGCGACCATAGGGGGGCGGTGGTCACCATGTGATATACCAGCTTGACCATATACCGTGCGTTAACCGGATTGACGAAGGAAGTACCAAGCTTCTCTTCTTGGCCGTCGGCGATGTCCAAAAAGACCATGTTGGATCCTGGGTTTTGCTTCCTGAGAGGAGCTTTCCCTGCATTCGGTCTTTAGCCACTTATATACAGCTCGAGTGTACTGGTTCTGGCAGTTAAGGATAAACATCTGGTTGTGATAGAGATGAAGCTTTGCTCAGTCATGCACACCTCCGAAAGCACGGTGGTTGTCCGAGAGAACAAAGTCAAGACGTCCAGTCCTCGTCCAAGCTGGTCCGGCAGACGACGCTCTGGTGGCTCATCCAACTTCGGAGCCGCCTGCGATGGTCGACATCGTTCCTGAAGGCTGTTTGCGCAGAACATCAGCGCGAGTCATGGCGTTGTAGTAATGCGTAGTGTCCTCGCTGGCTGCCTGGCATCGCAGCGTCAGCCTCCTTACTGAAAGTGGCGATATAGAGGTAACGCCCTTGGAGTTCGACCTTGGTGCCGACATGAGGGAGGATGTCGAAAGACTTGACGTGACTTGACTGGATAGAGATATTAAAGGCAGAGCATTACCATATGCCCAGGATGCTATAGATCTCCTACATAGATCTCCTGCCCAGGATGCTATAGATCTCCTACATAGATCTCCTGAATCTTCCGAATCTCCTGAATTTCTCAGATTTTCTAATCTCCTTATCTATCAGCCCATGTTCCCATTCCAAGCCGGGACAGGCAGAAACCAGTCAGACAGAGTAATCGCTCCACACATTTCAACGTCCAAGCCGTCCCAGCGAGCCTCGTCTGCTGCGCCGCCAATAAGGGCCACCGTATGCTCCTCTCTATAGGAATCGTTCACTGCAGCGGCGTCGTTCGGGTATGGTTGTTAAATGTCATCAAGCTTCATGTCCTTGTAAACGAGGTCGTCGACTAGACCACGACCGGTAAACATGGCAATGATTGCACAAGGGGTGCGTCGAAGGTCTGTAGGCGTCACCGCGTTCCATCTGGCTTGCAGGAGTCAATCTTGCGCCAGAAGCTTGCCGGGTAGAGCGTCGTAAGGCAAGATCCCGGCAAGCCTATATCAACCCGGACAAGGACCTCGGACGCCGTGGCCATGAGCTCATGCCATGGGTCGGTCTCGTTCATCCCCTCGAACAGGAGGACGTTATCCCCATCAGGGGCATTACAACTTCCCCCGTCGATCGTGCCGCCGCCAGCGGTGGACAGCAGCCCAGCTAGACATCTGTAGCGACACCTGAGATGGTGCCAGCCAGTTGAGTCTGTTGTATGCCTGCATTCGTCTTGCGCGTTGTAAGTAATCGATTTCAGGAGGCTTTGCCGCGGGCACGATTTACCCAGATCATTCCCAGACGCAGTCTATAACTTCACGTCGCCATAGTCACGGAGATATAGGACAGAGCATTGAGAGTCTGGCTTTTTTCAAGCTCTGCAAGCGCCATAGGATCGAACTTCTTGGTGTTGCCCTTATAGCTTGGGGATGGTGAGCCAAAGGGGAGATTGAGAGGCTTGCGCGATTGTCTGTTGTACAAGTGACGGGTGATGCTGCTTCACTGGTGACGTGAGTGAAAGCTCCATCTCCATGGCGAATCGATCAACATGGTAAAAAGCCGCGTTAGATACTCAATGGCAATTCACAGTCACTTCCGGACAAATGCAGACTCAGTCGCATCCAGAAAGCACAGCCCACAGCCAAGTTCCTATTGATCTGGTAAATGCCACGTAAGGAACAGTTGGTTGCATCCTGGATTCACCTGAACGCCAGAGAAGTATATAGTGGAATTACTCTCTTGACTTGCGGCAGCAGCTCCCGTCTGGTCCCTGACGATCCAACCCCCTACTAGAAGGACAAGGTCCAATCCTGATTGTCACTCGTTGTAGCCAGTAGAAACGGCTCATGCTTTGTCTCTGTATGAGCCACGAGATTAGGTACCTACCAATCCCAAGTCTATGAGCCAACGAAAACACTAAGCTTCGCCCACTGGTCGGTTGCCGCGGCTCGTGAGCCAGGCACTCACGACTCACTATTCCTTCAACAATGTTAACCAGCCTGCTTCACTTTGAACCTTGGTGATTCAGCTTACTAGTAGCTGATAGCGGTCCTTTGAACAGACTACTACAATCGACTTAGTTGTGACATTAACTAAACGAGGCATATGCAGGAATTAATGCCTCACTCGCAGGAGATCGCGTCAGGAAACGTCAATGAGAAGCTCATATTTTTAACAGAGCCCGTGCCTTGACATACATACACAAAACCCAACAAGCCCTCGTTTGCCTCTCCAGCAAATAACAAAAACGGGGTATAATCCAGAAAATAAAACAACAATGCAAGCTCTCATGTCTCATCTTTCGTCTCTCTTTGGTTCAAGCTTTCCTGTGATTATCATGCCCCCCTCAAACACCCCTGAACATCCTGACAATGAGGAACCACATGGCTCCCAGAAACTTAAAGCTACTCAAGGCGGCAACGCTCCACAGGACGACGGCCATGTAAATGTTGGACCGCTGCGCCTGCTGCGCCTCCTGATCCTGCGCGGTGCCGGGCGTGATTCTTTCAAGGCCGGCTGAACTCAGAACCACGGCGGCGAGGGCAAAGTTGGTAATCATCCAGATGAGCACGACGCCGGTACGGACACCACGGTAGTAGTCCATCTGCTTCTCCTGCAGGTCCGCCGGCGTAGGGTCCCTCTTCACCTCCTTGAACTTGGCGCTGAACATGGCAACCTCGCGCTGGTACTGCGCGTTCAAGTCGCCCTCGTCGGGAAGGTCGGTTTTGCCCTGGCCATCCTTGGTGTTGACGGACGGCAGCTTCTCGACCTTGTCGTCACCCTTGGTACCCCAGGACACGTCGTGGGTGTTGCAGAAGGCGTAGACGTTGAGAACGTTGGTAAACGTAGGCGTGAGGAGCATGTACTGGAGGAAAGACGTAATCATGTGCCACGGGTCGAACATGAGGAGAGACGCAATGAGCCAGATGCCATACGTCGACATGACGGAAACGATGAGCGTGTAAAAGACCTGGTTCTTGAAGAGCTGGCTTATGTTGAATCCGTCGCCGTCGTTGAGATCGGCAATGATGGCCTTGACTGCGATGAAGATGGCTGCAAACATCAGGTAGCTGCAACAGTTAGAACGGAAATGCGTACGAGATATGCAGAAAGGGGGAGCTTACATCATGATAATCGCCCAGAACCAAACCATGGCCGAGTACAGCTTGCCGGAACCCGCCGGCCGGTTGCCCAAGGACAGGACGAAGCAGGTGATGAGAATCACGCCGTAGAGCCATTCAAACACGACACCCAAGATCTCACCGGTTTTACCCAGCAAATCATCCGAGCCGAGACTGGTTGTCAGAATCTTAAAGACCAAAAAGAAGTTGCCAATGGCAAACCAAGCGAAAATCATGTTAACGGTGTTGAACACAAACTCGATGAAGAAGGCCATCTTTCGGAAGAAGGAATGGTCGGAGCGGAAGAAGTCGTGGAAGTGAGCAATGGCATAGATGGCGGCGAAGAAGGATCCGTTGAGCCAACGACGTCGCTGAAGAACCAGCTCCGTGACCGTGTCGGGCACGTCAGTCTCGCCGGTGGCCGACTTGACGTACTGCAGGATCCAGTGGCAGTTGCGCTTGGTGACGAGCTCGAAGCAGAGGATACGGTCTTCGGCCAGGTACATGTTGGACTCGAAGAGACCGGCCTTGCCACCACCGTGCAGAGTCTCACCCAAAAAGTACTTTTCGAGGGGACCCTGGCCGTTCTTGTCGTTCTGCAGAGCAACATATCGATAGGCCGAGAAGGCACCGGGCAAGACGGAAATGAAGCCAAAGGCCGACTCCAGAGGCTTGTCGAGAATGTTGCTCATCTTGTACTCAAAGTTCTGCGTGGCAACGAGGGGGTTGATCAAGTTCTTGCCGCCCGTGCCCAACATGGCCTTGATCTCACCACAGGCGCCTCCGCACATGGGCTCCAGGTCAAAGGCCTTCCAGAGGTGGTAGATGGAGCTGCCACCAGGCCTCGTGCCGGCGTCAATGAGGACGCAAATGTTGGGGTCCAACACGCGGCCAAACGCCTGGAAGAACCATCTGTGAGAGTTGATCTTCTTGGCGTTCTTCTCCTTCAGGCAGAAAAGCAGCTGCACGGGCTGTCGGCGGTGGACGAGGGAGACGACGTCCTTGTTCAGCTGCAGGTGAGTCTGGGTGGTGTACTCGTAGATGTGGGCCGTCACGTCCTTTCCGTTGACCTGCTGCTTGGCGATGCCCTCCTGGTAGACTCCGAGACCAGCCAAAACGGCCCTCGTTCGGGGGTTGATCTTGGCACGACCGTCGCTGACAATGCAGACGACAATCTTCTTCCAGGCGTCCTTGCCCCACGTCTTGCTGTTGGGGCGGTTACACATGTATTCGATGTTCTTGAAGACACCGACCATGGTCCGCGCAAACAGCACGTCGTCCTCGTTGTACATGGTGACAACGATGAAGAGCTCGGTGTGGCGGGGCTTGCTGAAGAGCTTTTGGCGCAGGGTAAAGTTCTCGTCGTAAAAGTCCTTGGGGTCACATGTCGCGGCCGAGTATCGCATGTGGGTAAACTCGTCACGCTCGCCGTGGGGGTTCTCGCGCAGCAAGACGGGTGGCACCGGACAATCAAGCACCAGGTTACCGCGGTACAGGAGCACCTGCTTCACCGTTTTCCACCTCTTGATGCCGCCAGTCGGCGTGACGGGCCGGGTCTCTTCCACCTGGTTGAGGGGAAGGTCGGTATTCTGGTGGGAGAGCATCGGTCGCCTGTCGTCGTAATCGTAGTTTTGCTGGTCATAGCCCGGTTGGTCGTAGCCCGGCTGATCGTACGCTTGGTGCGGGTCGTAGCCTTGGGGGTCGTGGGGTTGAGGCTCATATGGGGCGTTGTAGTAGGCATCGTGATGGGCTTCTGGGTTTATTGAGTAGTCCGAAGGGTGCTGGCTGTTGTAGGACAGCGTATCGACGGAGTGCTAGGGGGAGTACAGAGTCAGACACGAAGCCTCTCCAATGGGTTGAGAACACTTACCGCGGGGTTGATGTGTAGCTGATCACTCGGACTGGCCAGGCGGCCGATGTTGGGCATCGGGGCATTCTGAGGGTGGTGGCCGTACGGATTGTCGTCGAGCTGGTATCCCTGCTGAAGCGGATGGCCAGGCGACGGCGACCTGTACGGGTTGCCCCGGGGATCCATCTGGTAATCGTCCTCGTGACTGTAGTCTGCCGGTGACAAGATTCGTTAGGATGCGGTGAAAGGATCAAGAGAAGCTCGAAGGGTAGAAAGGCAGTAGGAGGTCATGAAGGAAGACGGTTGGAGAGGCGAGGCGCAACACAGCGCGCTACGGGTCTATCTGTATGCGCGCGAGGGTCGCACGCCGCAACTCAGGGAACGTGGGGAGAGGTGCTAGCCGAGAGGGTCGGCCATCAAAATGCTGAAGATGTCGCGACAGGGAGCGACGACGTCGCAAAGACAATGTGGGCATAAGTGGGTGTTCGAGATTAGGCGAGCAGGGGGGCTTGCGATGCCAAGGGTCGTCCGAGGGGGGGAACGGGAGATGACAAGCACATACCTAGGCGATTATACGACATGGTCGGTGATATGCGTACTCAAACTGGTTAAGGACGACGGAACCAGATGACTGGGGACGGTTGGTTGGTCGAGAGACGTCGACTCTGCTATGCAGCAGTGCTCTCTTGTACGGAGTCTGTACTCGTCTATTCGCGCCGAGAGACGGATTCAAGGGCGCGGAATCGATCCGCCAGGTTGTCTTTGTTCCCTCGACGTTCCCCCTGGTGGCGCCTGGAATGGACGACAGCAGCGAGTGTGTTCTGCTTCTGGGATACGGCAGACGAAGGACCACGGACAAGTGCCGCCAACGAGACCTTTGCGGCGCAGCAGCAGTCGTCAGATGCGGGAGAGCAGAGCGCGAGAGAGACGACACGCGGGCGGCCTGTGCACACCCTGGGATGGTTCACGGATGGGCGATCAAGGACGGCTGGTGAGGATGCTCGCCAATGACGGCTGTTGGATCATGCAAGGTCCCGAGAGGTACCAAGTACGGGCACGTCGAGAATGTTTGGATCTGTTTCTCGCGTCTTTTTCCTCCCGCCGGGTAATCGTAAACACCTCGCAGATGTGAGGCTGATTTTGGCGCAACGTCCTTGGCTGTGTCCGTTCCTGGCGCAGAGTCGCTGCCGTGATCCTCTCCTACCTGGTATCAGCGCTCTTGAGCGGAAAAGAAGCAGCAGCAGCAGCAGCCAAATCAAACGGCATGGAGGAAAAGGACGACGAGGGGGGGAAAAAGATCAAACGGCGGTTTCAGAGTTGATGAAGTAGCAGTTTCAGTGAGGCTTCGGAGACCAGGGCCGTGGGCCACAGCTCAGGGCAAGCAAAACGAAACCCGTCCCCTTGACCCCCCTCGTCCCCGATGGCCCTTGGACCAGCTGTCGGTTTCAGAGGCGCTAGTGGGGGGCTTCCAGTGCCTTAGCGCACCAGGGCGGCCCCTGTAGCACCTGTAGGGGCTTTGGGGGGAGCCTGGAGGCAGATTCCAGGGCCGCGGCGGGATTCTACTGGCTGGCGGCACCCCACCAAGGGCTTTGATTGGGCCATTGCCTTGGCGACGGGAAGCATGACGTCGAGAGGAAGAGACGGATGGAGGTTGACGAGGGCACATGGACAGCGAGAATTTGACGGGAGGGGGAGCACGGCTTCAGGGGGACGATGCCGTGTTGCCAGTGATGAGTTGTTCTCAGCCTCATCTCGTCCATCTTTTCTGATCTTCTGTGTCAACTACGAGTACAACGGCAGCCACGCCGATACACCCACCTCAACACCAAACGATAAGCCGCGCTACTAATCACGATCTCAGCTCCACGCAGAACCACAACCGGCGTCGTCAGCAGCAAAAGACCACTCACACCGTCTTTCTCTTCTCTTGTCTCTCCATATAACATCCCCGATTGACCGATTGACTCCTGAGCGCAACTCGGACTCGGCAGCAGTACCTTGGCATTCCTTGGCTGACGATTACCCACGGCAATCCCTCCGCAGGCACAAGTATGCACATTGTTACCTATGTACGAGCAAAGCGCCAAAAATAGACATGCCACCCGTTGAAGCGGACGCCACACACCATCACCCAAGTGTTGACTTACAATTGAAGACCACAGCAGCTCACGAATAGAGAGAACGACGGTATCCTCTTTGGAGAAGCGGACTCAGCCTCGTCCAACCTTCTTTTGCCACTGTCCAATCACGGCTTCGGTGGCGGCGGAGCTGAGTGCTCCAGAGCTCCAAGCCTCTGCCATGGCGCGGCCTCGTCGTCACGAGCTGATGAAGCGTCTCTTTGTCTAGATCGTAGCCTATCTACAACTCAGCATCGCCCTATATCATACTAGCATACATCTTCCCTCTCTGCTAGAAAAGTTGAGGACATGCACGGGTACAGTATCACTCCTCCAGTTGTTGTTGGTACAACGTCCTCACTCGTGAGCTGCAACGAGCCGCCAGGATCCATGTGCGTGCATGTACCCGCATGCACATTCCCTCCCTCGTACGACTTGACAACGGATGAACTGATGCTCCAATCGCACAACGCAAAACAGCCTCGTTGCCAGGCACCAACCAAGTAATTCACGGCTTCTGCTTCTGCCTCTTCAGCCGCAGCTTAGTCCCAACGTTTCTACTCTTCCCGCAATGCGGGGCAACAAAAACTGCCTCGCGGGGTATCAGGCCAACATGAATCTTCAGGCACGGCGAGATATACCAAGTCCGCCGACTCGAAAGCTTGCGTTCGAGCGTCTGTTTTGTTCTTCTCCGTTTCATGATATGCGTCATAGGACAATGATATAATTCGATAGTAGATCGGGAATCGCCTATCTGGCGTAGCTAAGGTCGTGTCAATCAATTTCCATGTATGTACTGAAGACACGATATGGCGGATCATCCATCACAACCTCGGCCTATGTACATGTACCATAGACATCGGGTCGGCATTTGACTTGATCGAGGCACAAATCTCATTTGGCGCAGTCACAGAACGGTCAAATATCACACATGGGGTCGATAAGAAAGGCTGCGGAGGGTCCCATGGCTGTTCCCGAGATAGAGCCCCCTTCACCCAGTTACAAACTTGCCTCTAATAGCGGAGTTCTGCTCTTCTTCCTCTATATCCATCACATCTTATGTGCAGCCTTCCTACTAACATACGAGGAACCGACTGACAGCTGCTTTGCGTCCGTGGCTTCGAGTTACATCCAATATCGCCATCGTTGGAGTTCGGCGCTGGAAACGCCATGGGCTTTATCATATCGACTCAAGGGTCGGACTACAATCGGAGTGATGCTCACAAGGTCAAATTGGGATGTCGAAGGAAATTGTCTGCTTGAATTGTCAGAACCTAAATCAGGAGGGTACGATATTTGGAAGAGCCATACCCCCAAGCTTCCAGCGGGTTGAGAATCCAAGTAGAGAACTTCTCAGAGTCCACATATCCTCTCTCGATAGCCCTTGCAGAGACAGTTCAGCCAGATGAGCGGCTGCGCCGTAAAGACAGCAGAGCCCGAGAAAGCACGGCCTGCTGTTGTTGAGCCAGCCGTGTCTTTGGGCCCAGTCAGCCTCGGCGCGGCATGTCTTCAAGATCATGTTGTGTGCGCATTTGAATGCCATGTTTCTATCATTTCATACTTAAAAATGGCAAACAATATTCGGGAGGTGCGATATAGCTTATTCGGTAGTGGTTAGGTGTAGTCTTCACACGGGCTCTCCGCAAAGAGATGCATGCAGAGAAAGAGAAGGGCTAATGCATCCTGATCAACCGGTCATCCAGGTGAAATCGCACTGCCTTGTCATGAGTCGCATCTCGGGTCCAGTGCAGGCAGCCAGTGATAGGCAAGATCACAGGATGTACTGTGTCACAACGTTCTTGCGCTGATGCCGCCATGATCGAAAATGTCTCTTACAAGACGGGATAGAGACGGTTGGGATAGAGTCAGCCACTGTTCGAACAAGCGGCCCAGAGTAAGCCGCGTTCCCCAAGAGGAGAGAGATGGTACCTGCAAGGCCTAGAGCATGCCGTTATCATATGACATGCATTCGACACCAGCACCAGTCCGCGAATGGCGGCATCGCCCTTTGATGGATAGACGCAACGAATTGCCTTCCGGGTATTGGTCAATGATACTTCTATTTTGACAGAAGGACTCTAGCATGAGAAGGGTATCTGTAGTTCCTAGGCATTTACGTCGAGCATCGGAAGCACTGAGGGATGAGTCTGTCACAACGCCGCTTCTGATGGCGGCAGTTCAAGCATGTCCCCGGTACAATGGCTTTCGATTCTTGTGGACTGTCACTTGATGATGACTTCGAACGTTTGGTCTTTTACCGGCAACAATACAAACAGAATCGTAAAGTCTGAAGCCGGTTTTGCTGCAGCAACAAAGGGAGGAGGATGCCCAAGGCAATATATGACCGGCCGACCCCTGTCAAGTATTGGTCATTGAGGGCCTCAGCTCATAAAGAGGCGATCGGAATAATTAATAAACTGGAGGGTACAAGAAGGTGGCTCGTGAGTATGCACTGCTGCTGGAATTCCCGGCAAGTCGGGGACAAGTTGAATGATTATCTACAAGTAGACTGAGTTGAGGTAAGTACATGGTCTAACTGGATGAACCTATCAGATTCCTTGGAAGCTGGCATCTAGACCGAATGGATCATCGACCGAGAAGCCTCGACCAGAGCAGCTTGGGATTGATTAGTATTTTACCGTGTAGCGCAAACTGTACAGCTATAGCGGCGACGTCTGCTCAGGATTCTGAAGTGTGCATACCCCCAGGCTTGGAAACTGAACTCTTATGAGAAGGAGCTTGGGGATGGAGCATTCGTCAAGAGATACTACGGTTCAGATGCATCCTTCAGGACATTGTATCGAAACGAGATTTGCCACCAACTTGCGGTTGTGGACACGCTCTTCTACGATATGTTGAGCATGTTGATTGAACAGTTATCACAAGTACAAGCGGAAACAGCTCTGCATAAAAGGTAAGCTACGCTCATCGGTATACTCAAAGACCGTTTCTTTTTCACTTTCGCGGCATAGTCAAACTCCCCATATTCTGCAGTGGACTATTCTACTTCAGACCCGAGGCGCACAAAGTGTTTGACTCACAGTTGCGTCTTTCCCCATCGTCAACCAAACACTGTCTCTGAGTAAACTCAGTCTCAGACCTCAAGTCAATTTGGTACCGTTGTGCATACGTACAGGATTCACCGGAGCATGTTGGGCCAATGCGGAGAATTACACAACGGCTCGCGGAGGATGCCAAGTACTACGCCATGCCTGAGAATCCATATTACTCCGTGATGCCCCTCGTGTCCCGATGAAGGCCCATCTTCACATGGAGAAGAGGTATATACATCACTTTGACGGAGCCCGTCTGCGTCACTAACATGTACGGAGTATCGTCAACTCATTCCTAGAGGTGATCCTAACTACCAAAATGGCGCTTTCCAGAAGCTGCCTAGGTATGCGGAGATGTCACTTACACCAGTGACAGTGAGTGACATGCCAACCTAGAATATCCCTGAGAAACACCTGATACTCCGGCAAGGCAATTGGCTAAAGCCCGGCCATATGTGCTCCAATCTATCATCTATTTCGCAGTCAGTTGTACAGGCAAAGACTAAAGCACCCCGACGGTGTCAACAACTCGACAGCAAACGGTGTACTTGCCCGTCAAACGGCTTGCAGGGCTCGGCCGACCCCATCTAGCCGCCGCTCCGATCTAGTAGCTTCATGTTCTCCATGCCATCGAGACCGGGGTCGCCCGGCGCCTGTGTCACCAGGAAGTGGTTCATGCCCCGGGAAGAGGTGCCGGAGGCTGGTCTCATAGCAGCTTCGAGAAGCAGTTTGTAGACTCTCTTTGACATTTCTGCTGTTTATACAAGGCAATCTTCTGCGGATAGAACATACCGTCTCCATCTCATTCGTCGATGCTAGCGTTGCTGTAAGAGAGTTGACGACATGGCGCGGTCAGCGCAAACTCAAGATGATGTGATGGAGCCGCGACATGCTCGTACATGATCCACTACGCACGAACTATATCGCGAGCTGAAGGAAGCTTTCAGGGTGACAGTCACTCCTGAGTGGAGGCATCCACTCAGATTCATGGCAGAGAAAGCTTCACAGCCTACTGTCCTCCTTGTGCGGGTATAAGAATCACCTAAAGGACACCGATTCGAGGTTATCCAAGACGACACACTTCTCATAGTAACACATACACCCAAGCATATTCCTGAGGAACAATTTCAACACAATGTCCCTTCCTACGACTACGCGCGCGTGGTCTATCCGCGAAATCCGCAAGGACAGCTTCGACGGGATTGTTTTTCAGGATAACGTTCCTCTTCCCAAGCTCGGCGATAGAGATGTCTTAGTCAAGATTGAAGCCGTCTCCCTCAACTACAGAGATTTGGCTATTCCAAGAGTACGTCTTACACACAGAACCTCATACCGAAAAGACGTGACGTCTAATTCAACACACAGGGGCTTTACCCATTCGTGATCAAGCTCCCTGTTATTGCTGGATCTGACTGTGCAGGCACTGTCCTCGCAACCGGCCCCAAGGTCACCAGAGTGTCCAAGGGTGACCGAGTCTGCACCCTGTTCAACGAGCTTCACTTGGCGAACCCCATCACTCCAGAGGCCGCTGCAAGTGGTCTCGGTGGTGCCGTCGACGGCACACTGCGCGATTATGGCGTGTTTGGCGACCATTGCCTCGTCAAAGCCCCGCCTTCTCTCAACTCCATCGAAGCCAGCACTTTGACGTGCGCTCCTCTGACGGCATGGAACGCCCTGTACGGGCTGGAGGGAAATGCGCTCCGGCCGGGGAACTGGGTCTTGACTCAAGGGACTGGGGGGGTGAGCCTGATTGGCATACAGTTGGCCGCGGCGGCCGGGGCGACCGTCGTTGCTACGACGTCCTCAAAGGACAAGGCCGAACAGTTGAAGAAGCTGGGGGCTTCTCATATCATCAACTACACCGAGAACCCCAACTGGGGCGAGGCCGCTCGATCCCTGACCCCCGGAGGTATCGGGTTCGACCACATCCTCGAGGTCGGCGGTGCCGGAACCATTGCGCAGTCGCTCAAGGCTGTACGAATGGACGGCGTCATCACCATCATCGGCTTCCTTTCGTCATCTAAGGAGCAGCCTAAGGTGATGGACATTCTCGACCACGTTTGCATTGTGCGAGGCATCTTTGTGGGCTCGAGGCAGCAGTTTGAGGAGATGAACCGGGCGATTGAATCGAACCAGATCCATCCGGTTGTTGATCGCAACATCTTTGCCTTTGAGGATCTGAAGAAGGCGTATCAGTATCAGTGGGAGAAGAAGCACTTTGGAAAGGTCGTCATCAAGATTGCGAACTGAGCACCGACATCCAGGGGATGTTTTGCGCAGACTGGCAGTATCAACGCTCATGAAAAAGTATCGGAAAACAGGATGTCAGTCACTACCGCTCTTGAGAGTGTCGGATGGTCATTTACACTACCCTGACTGCAGTCCGCGACGAGGACAAGGGGTCCAAATTGGTATTTGAGGCCTACATGTACTAAAAGCGTCGGATCTCTTTAACGAAACACAAATTCTCCTATATCGAGGATCTTTTGCAAGGCAACATCTCCACCAGCTTCTCACATCAGATGTCAGTGATGAGCTTAGAAATGAACAAAGGTCGGCCGACTCTTGCCAAGCGAGTCTGGGGCATCATCCCCAGACCTTGCCTTTTGTATAAATCAAGATGCCCGATTTGCTCCTACACTAGCTAAACCCCTGCATCAAATCTGAACTTCAACTTTGACATTACCTTACGGATAACCATCAAGGCTGCCTAGCTGGGGAAATGCGACTGCCTGGGCATGCCGTCTGCCTAGTTGTCGATGATGATTGTTGTCCCCTGAGGCGCGGCCTTTACGATAATAGAGAGCAGGGGCCTGGCTTACACAAAGATGACCAGTACAAAATGGGCGGGGTCCGACCAGTCGAAGTGAATAATCACAGGGAGGGCGATCGCCTCGACTCTGGCGAACATCGACAAGACGCTTATATTTCTTCACAGCTCCGATAAATGACCTCCTAGCAAGAAGAAAAAGAACACTCAAGATGGACGACAAGTCGGCAGCCCTTGAGGACGACGGCTACTTCAACCTCGGAACCTACCACCGCCCCATCACAACCAAAAGCCCCGATGCTCAGCGATGGTTCAATCGAGGCCTCATCTGGGCCTATGGCCTGAATCACCAGGAGGCGTCCAACTGCTTCGACAAGGTCATCCAAGCGGACCCCGACTGCGCCATGGGATACTGGGGCCTGGCATATACTCGCGGCCGTTATCACGACAAGGCGTGGCGCGCATTTGACGCCGAAGAAGCCAAGGCAGGCATCAGAGACAGTTACAACGCATCCCGGCTCGCATTGAACCTCGCGGCAAACGCCAGTCCAGTCGAACAGGCTCTTATCCGCGCCATCGTTGCTCGATATCCGCACTCAGCTCCGACAGTGGAAGTTCTCACAGAATGGGACCTCGACGCCGTGGAGGCTGCAGAGAAGGAGTACTCCGACTGGGATCGCGCGTATGCCGACTTCATAGAGGCCGTGTACAAAGAATTCAGTGACGATCTCAATGTTGTCGTCTTCTACGCTGAAGCCCTCATGAACCTTGCTTCCGGAGAAATGTGGGATCCCAACAGCGGCGAGCCTGTGCCCGAAGCTCGTACCCTCAATGTTCATGCAGCCGTCACAAAAGCCCTGGCTCAGAAGGGAGCAAGCGAGCATCCGGGACTGCTTCAACTGTACATTCGCCTCATGGAGAGGTCACGTACGCCCGAGGTTGCCATTCCTTCGGCCCAGCTGCTGCGCAGCCTCGTGCCCGACAGCGGCCACTTCAGCCACATCGCCTCTCGAATCGACATTCTGCTCGGGGGATATCGAGGTGCCATTGCTGCCAACGCCGCCGCTATCGAAGCAGATGAAAGATACATGGAAAGAACCAAAGGCAGGGATACGAGCATGAACATCTACTATAGAGTTCAAAGGTATCACACCCTGATATACGCGGCCATGATGTCGGGACAGTCACAGGTGGCGTTGGACTATTGCACTCGACTAGAAGAATCTTTGCCTGTCGAGCTTCTCGAGACGGAATCTCCGCCATTGGCACTCTGGCTCGAGTTCTGCTGGGCTCTCCGGATCCATGTGCTCGTCCGCTTCGGCCGCTGGGATGAAATCACTCAGCTCAATCTGCCGGATCAGCGACGTCTCTTCTGCACCACCGTCGCGACAATCCAGTGGGCGAAGTGCATGGCTTACGCCGCCATGGGAGATGTAGATGAGGGAATGGACCGGTATATGGCCTTCGCCAAGGCCTTGATGAGGGTGCCCTCTGCTCGACTTACCTACCCTCACAAGAGCCGCGTACTGCTTCAAGCCGCCATCACTCACCTAAATGGCCAACGTGAGTATTGCAAGGGCAACTATGAAGAAGCCTTCAGCTGGATGCGTCAGTATATCGAAAAGGAAGATAGCCTCATGTATAGCCAGCCATGGGGCTCAATGCAGCCGGCTCGTCATGTCTACGGGGCCATGTTGCTGGAGCAGGGCCGTGTGGAAGAAGCTGCCAAGGTCTATGCGGAGGATCTCGGTATCGACGGGTCTTTGCCGCGGTATCGTCAACATCCTCACAACATTTGGGCTTTGACTGGGTATCATGAGTGTTTGACGTTGTTGGGGCGGACCGCGGAGGCCAACAAGCTGGAGTTTTGGTTGAAGATGGCGGCGCGAGATGCTGATGTTTCCATTCCGTCTTCCGCTTTTCTGAGATCTTCCGAGGCTTGTGGTGAAGGAGAGAAGGGTTCCAAAGGAGGTGCAGAGGTAGTTGATGAGAGTGGTGTAAGCTCCTGATTGCTTTGTCTTTGACATTGGAGATACTTGACGAAGGAAGTTTTATGAGCATACAACGCAGACATGATGATACAAAGTGCAGAGTCCGCTTCAAGCTGCGCTCTCTTGTGTTTACCTATCAATATGGACGTCAGAGAGGCTGAAAGCATCTGAAACTCCCAGTAATGCAAACTATTCTCCAGACAGCCGTACACATGATTGTCATTCATAGATCTCCTGCACTGATATGCAGTTTTCTCTTCCGACTCAAAGTACTACTAACTGTCGACTCAGCAATGTTCAAATCTACGACTCTTCAGGAGGATCAAGCTGAATGTCCTTGCTTTCGTGAAATAGCCAGATTGGAAGTATGTGCCAATTTCTATTGGCAGGCTCGTTCCGCTCTCGATATTATAACTTGGGCCGCAATGAGCTCAGCCATCCGCTTGGCTTGTTGGCCTTGCGAGCGTAGGGATGCTTCAGTCCAGGCACCATGAAATCCAGGCTACTCGTGTTGACAAAGTCGGGATGTGCATCTCTCATCAGATCCGCCATGCCACACAGACGCATAGCCGTTTCGATTTCGTCCTTGAGAACTGCAGAAATTGTCAGCATGATGACTGTCAGTAATACATCGAGACTGAAAGACTCACTCCATGCGACACGCTCTACCCCCTCCTGACCATATCCCAACGAGTAGAGAAACGGCCTGCCGAGTCCAACGGCAGATGCCCCCAAGCAAACTGCCTTGACAATATCCGATCCTCGCCGAAAGCCGCCGTCAATCAAAACCTCGAGCTGGCCAAATATCTTGGGACACTGCTTCTGCAGCTCTAGCAAAACGAGAATACTCGGCGGCGCAGTATCAGCTCCGCGACCACCGTGGTTACTGATGACAATGCCTTGAGCCCCCATTTTCGCAGCCATGATGGCATCGGCTGCGCATTGGATGCCCTTGATGACAATGGGAATCTTTGTGATGCTTCGCAGCCATTCGAGATCGTCCCAGGTGAATGTCGGATCGATAAACGACGACACTTGGCGAGCCAGGCCGGCTCCTCGTTTGTCCCCCTTTACCGCCCCCTTCACAGCCTCGGAAGTGAGCCCGATTCCGGCTATCTGCAGCTGTTCGTTTGACTTTACGCGCTCGTCATCCTCTCTCTTGGGGATGACTGGAACGTCGACCGTCACCAGAATGGCCTTCACTTTGCCCGTGGCCTCGATGGTGCGGACGATGGCCTCGGACTTGGAGCGGTCTTTGTTGACGTACAGCTGGAAGAAGGCATGGCGCTTCGTCTCCTGCAGGACCTCCAGGTGAGTGTAAGAAGACGGAGTCGCGAAACAATGCACAATGCCTGCTGCACCAGCTCCCCGAGCCAGGGTCAATTCGCCCTCGGCGCCGCCAGCTTTCGCAGCTCCGGTAGGCGAGATGAACACGGGCATCTCGAGGTCGCATCCGAATAAACTCGTCCGTGCCGTCACACTTCCGACGTTGCGCAGAACTTTAGGTCGCAACCAGATCCTTCGCAGCATAGAACTATTGGCATCTCGCGTGATGTTGTCGTTGGAACCGCCCTTGATGTACGCCCAGGACTTCTTCGACAGCGTCAGCTGTGCCGCCTTTTCAAAATCGTCCATGTTGAAGATTTCATCCAGAGCGGGCTTCCCTTTTGTACCGGCCAAGGTAGATTGCTCCTTGGACTGATTGGCTGTTTTCCATTCTGCTGTTATTGTTGATGTATCCAGCGATCCAACATGGCCTTTCGTTCCAAGAGTCTCTCTGATCAATGAGGGTGAATGAACTCGGCCGTACTCCTCTGTGGCATCCTTTCCGGCAAACTTGTATATGACTATGTAGTATGAGTGACTGCTACTCATCCTGAAAATCAAGATCAAACGTACTCTCCGCTCCTCCAGGGTGCTCAGGTGCGAATTGAGTCATGTCATACACCTCTCCGTCGACCACAATCCACACATCATCCAGCTTGTCGTGCTGCAAGATCTCTCTTGTCGTGATCTTTCTCGCCATGGTGGTGCTTCTATATAACTGTGTTGGAAGGCTTGGTGCTCTCTGCAGGAATGGTCTCTCAATTGCGAGCTGCCGAGTCGTTGTGGAGGTGGAATACCCCGGAGAACTTCGTGGTTCCCCCGCATTATTTATACTGAAGGTGAAGAGGCGGGTGGGGATAGGTATCACAAGCTTTACGTGTATATACGTGCATGTAAGCAGCACTCGGGAGTTGGAGAATGAACAAACCTTGTCATACCCTGGCGAGTTCGAGTTAACATTTACCGACGATTGGGTACTGACATGGCATTTGGTGGCCCCGGAAAGAATTGTGACGGACGCTCTCAACGCTCGAACGCCAACTTGAAGCTGAAGCAGTAGCGTATCTAACGTTCACTGAGATTCGATCAAATAGCGTGTCTACTCCTGCCGTGTAACTTATGCCTGAACAAGCCAATGATCGGGTTTAAGACGGCAATTGAAGAGCTGGATTGGAACAAGCAATGCAGCAGACAAACATGGGAAAATAGCAGCACCGTGATTGGCTCTCCCCAAGGCATTGGCTGCGGCATCTCGGCAGACTAAACCTCGGTCTAAGCTCGACCGATTCCCGCGAACAATGAACCCCAGATGAATACCCAGCCAGATGGGTCATGCTAGCCAGAAGTGAAGGTACTTTTCAAGAGGAAATGCTGGGGAAAAGCCCACAAAACGGTGCCTGTTTCGGAAGGATAAATCCCGAGTCGCCAGAGCCGACCGATGACGAGCAAATCGGACCCGAGTGCAGAGGTACAAAAGGGGACATGATCCAAACCCATCAGAACAACCCTCACATTAGCTAGGTACCCAGGCACTTGGTCTTGACGACAGCAACTGCAGAATTAAGCTTTGGTATCGACATCTTCTTGACAATTCGCTACAAAAGATTTCCAAATATACCTAGAAGCTCTCACATTAGGAATGAGAGAGTGGATTCATGAAACAAGACAAGTCCCCTATCGTATGTCTTTATAGAGGCGTACGGAGAAGCATATCTCAATCTATTGATCTTACAATTGCTGCTATTTGCACTGGAATACACGTATACAGCACAATATGGAGTTGATTCTGCTTCAGTGACTTACTGTCACTGAGAGTCCCTCTCACACATTGTTGCCTTGGCCTTGATGGACGATCCTCCTCTGGAACTCCCATGGAACGGACTGAAAGCCCGATGATAAGAGTATTACAAACGCTGCATCTCCTTGCAATGCCAGACGCATGCATGCTGGTGTTGTTGATGTGTATAATGGGTATTGGCATCACTTGGATATCACTCACGGCTCTTCCTTAATCCCATATGGAAGCCAAGTCAGTTAATTCGGTCAGATGCTTGCTCCCTCATCCCTTGTATTTGAGACGAAATTCGGATAGATACAGTAGCCGCAGCCCGTCAGAGGAGCGCCAGCCTGCCAAACGTCGACTGAGTCCAGACTTGCCTGTCTTCTCTCACTGCTACTGGCTGTCCGAATCCTTTTCGACTTATACTGGTGGACCTTGTCGAGCCGGATAGCTTCAGCTGATTGCTATAGTTCTGCACGCAAGTGAAGGAGCACCCCGAATTCCTCAACTCAAGTCACCTCGAGTCAGAGGTAGGTACGCACACTCTAGGCAGACCAGTCAGTCACATTACTGGGCATAAAGTCAAGATACTTTTATAAACAGATGCAGTGCCTTGTCGGTCGCCGAAGCAATTAGTGTTAACGACCAATGAGAAGCTGTGCAGCCGATAAACGGAAGAGCTTTGGTGTCTACCTCCACTGAAGCAGGAGCAAGTGCCAGGTGCCTGCCTCGGGTGTATCTTATCGGCTGCCAGAAAGATAAACAAACAAACCTGCTTCCTTCTTTCTCTTCTTCTTCCTCGTCTTCTACTCCTCACCTTTCATCCAACATCATTTACCTCGCAGTGGCAGCGATTCCTCCTGCACGCTTCACTACGCGACCCTCGCGCTCGACCTCGACTTCCACCGTCCACAGTTCCTCAACAGCATCCACCAGTCAGTGACCCTGCCGTCGCCTCCACGGCCCGGCAGGTCCCATCGTTGCGATGCAGGGTCCGGACCTCGACCTGGTCAAGGAAGCCTGCAAGGTACGAGGAAGCTCGTCAAACTTCACGGACCCTTCTGAATCTCTTTTCACATCCTGTCCCTCGACGAGAGAATAACCTCAGGCAAGAACAACATGCAATAATGGATCTGACTTGCCCAACTCTAGGCTGAACTTGGAAGGGTCCGACAAGAAGAACTTCCATTGAGCAACGATGCGAAGCGGCCGACCTACCAGCCCAGAGGCTCCAAAACGAGTCACATCCCAGAAGCCCGGAAGGACAGACTCGAGAACAAATGGAGCGGTGAGTACATTGAACCCTGCCTTGCATTTGTCCGACTAGGTAGCTAACGTATGCAAAGTCAAAATTGTCGACGAGGAAAGTATGCAGATGGAGGGCCTAGAGATTGGCGACAGCCGCCCCTGGGCCCAGTTCACTAACCAGTACATGGCGCGCCATGCCTTCTCGTCGTGAGTGTAATCGCTACAACTGAATGATGAACGTTTCAGTCGTACTTACCCCATATACTAGGGCACCGCCTCGAATTGCGATGGCAGCTAGCCAAGCACATCCTTCTGCCGTTCCCAAGGCTTCCTTGCCAGCCAAGCCCGCAGTGCGTGTCACTGCTCCCCCTGTACGGCCATTAGCACCTGTCTCGACTCAAAAGGTGGCGCCTCGCAATGTGAACCAGGTCGTCGCAGGCCCTCAGACTCAAGGCGCGCGTACAAATCCGCCCGTCCAAAGCGTCAGTCAACCCAAGCCAGCTCCATCGAGCCCCGAACAAGCCATCCTGTCTCAGGGTGAGTGCGAGATAGTCAACGAATCCGACAATTCCTCCGTTTCCGCCAAGTTCATTGCCAAGGTGCATGTGCAGAAGAACCAAGGAACGTTGGTTCTGATACCGTCTGGCAAAGCCGAGTTGGCGTACAATGTCCTGGATCTCGGCACTGCCGTCACCCAGGGACCTTTCTGCATCATCTTTGGTGCAAAGGGCGAGCGCCTGCACAAGGTAAAGCTGAGGACTGCTGCTGCAGCAGACAGCTTTCAGTATCTGCTCAAGTGTCTCCTGGAATCTGCACAAAGATACGGAGGACAGAGACCAGTGTCTCCTAAGCCTACCCCGGCCCCTGCCGCCCAAAAGCAACAAGATACTCGCCAGCAATCCCTCTCCAAGCCAGCCTCGGCGACTCCAGGGGATGCTTCAAAGATGATCAACGGTCACGCAAGTACCGCTGTGCAGGTGCCTCATCCAATCAATGCGTCGCTGCAGCCAAAGTCCGAAGCCAGCCTTCTTAACCTGGAGGATGAACCTCATCCCAAGCCATCGCTCACCATTGAGGCTGCCGCGGATCACATGCAACGCATCGTGCAGCAAATCCTATCCGAGATTACGGCCACTGGTGTTCAAGTGCCCGAGCAAGGGGTCGAGGTGATTGAGTCGACGGCAATCGCCAACTGGATGGCTCAGGGATTCATGCAGACCGAAACGGAGTCTGCCGAGCTGAAGGAGGAGCTTGTCGACCTTCTCCGACTGTTGGTTCGGATCAAACGAAAAGTACAGTACAGGCATGGGGGCAACGCTGAAAGCAAGACTGTGTCCATCTCGAGCGCCACTTTGCAGGATCTCCAAGAGATTGTCGAGACGCCCAGCAAGCGCATCAAGTACACTCCTGCAGACATCAAGCAGCTGGAGGGTCATGCCGTGTCACGCGAGGATAACATCAAGGCGTCAGGTCTCCGAGAGATACAGAAGGGCGCCTCTTTGACCGCGGATGATCGCAAGAAGGCTCACAAGAGCTCTCCGTCTACGACAGACACCCCCCGGCAGATGGCAGAGATGGCAGTCCCCAGTATGGCGGAGCATAGAGCCTAGTTAGCTTCCAGCTCTGGCCAGACGGCATCAGCCGAACCCAGTTCCGGCTCGAAGACGACCGCTGAACTCACGGCTCCTGCGCCGAAAGCAACAAATGGAGCCCCCAAACCTGGCAACAAGACCAATGGCGGACTTGCAACGTCTCGATGGGCAGCTTCAGACGGTATGTCTTCCTGCGCAATCCGACAGCCTCAAGCTATTTACTGATCTGATTTCTATAGGATGGTCGAGTCCAACCACAGCAGCTGCGGCTGAGCCGAAGCCAGCAGCTCCCCCTCCCAGCGTTACCGCGCCTACTACAAATGGTCAAAAGCCCAAGCCCAAGGGACTGAGCTCCTCTCGATGGGCAAGCTAGTCTTTCGGGTATTAAGGTGACTTCAGCGGCTTCAAGGCTGGGCACGGGACGCGGGACGCGGGTCGAGAAATCCCATGAGGATATGATTGAGACGATAATGATCAATGGCTAATAGTGAGAGACACGCTGTGCGGAAAACTTCTGGGGGAAGCACGACATGAAGTGTCAATCTATCTTGGAGCAAGGCTTACACCATCTCACAGGGTGGTTGGAAAAGGTCCATCGAGCTGGAGGCATGGCGATTTATGTAAGAATAGGCCCGAGAAACGGGCTGTGTAGGACTTTACGAAATTGATGTGCAGACGCGGCTAATATTGCAACATGTGAGGACAGAGGGTCTGCCGGGGTGGCTGCGCTGAGATGACGGTCGTGTCAATCGGTTTGTGTTAATTTTTGCCTACATTTTGACTGATACATGGAGAGCAGCTGCTTGGATTCGTCGTCCAAGCCACCTTTGTCGCCCTCAAGGGCCAGGACCCTGGATACGAGATCGATGACATCCTGGTAGCGCCGGAAGAAATAGAGCTCCTCCGCCGCGTGGATGACTTCCTGGACGTGCTGCTTGTTGGCATCAGGCGCCAGTGGAAGGTTGATCGTCTCGTGGATCTATATGGCCATGGCTTCAGAAAACGAGAAGAACGAGAGTGAGAGTGTCAAGGGCGTCTTACATTGCCGTTTTCCACCTTTGCACTATAAGCGTTCTTGACGGCTTGGAATTCATCCTCTGACTGGCCGGTCCGCTTGGACTTTTTCTCGACCTGGTCTTCTTCCGAGTCGGAGACTTGGATGTTGAAGAGGTCGTTTTCGTCACCGTCGGACATGGTGATGATGGGTTTGACGATGTGAAGGTTTGTCGAAACCTCAGGCAAGGGGATGGTGAGACTTGATCCACGGGCTGAAGCCCCGAATAGACAATGAGTCAGCTTGTATTACACCGGTATTCTACTTGATGATGTTAGGTAGTTGTCAGATTGAGGCAATGGTACAGGCATGTATGTAGGCGAATGGAGCTTGAAACGAAGGGAATTTCTTGGAGAGGGAAACGTACGCACGAGCACAGCCGCGGCGGTGATGGGAATTCTTTAGGATGAACAAGGTACGAGAGAGGTTATGGTGAGGTGAGCAAGCATGCGACTCTTTCGAGGCTTAGACAGGAAGAAGATTCGTCAGTAGTGATTGAATGTGATGGAGAAATGAACATGAAGCATGGGTCTGTGAGGCGGGTTTAGCAGAGCCCACTATGGCGGTTACTGGAACAGAACAAGCAAGGCTCGAGTCGAACTGCGAGACACTGCGGACAATGACGCAGGTACAAAGTAGGTACAGGTACCCACGGCGGACTTTGTCAGCCAGGTAGTCTTCACCGAGGCGAGCGACGCTATTGGACGCCTCCGCAGGCCACCAAGTCCCTGAACCTGCGCGTGCTGCCGCCGGATTGGCTCCCGGGGTCTCCAATCAGCCAGCGCCAGCGAATTCCAGGAAGACGACAATGTCTCTCGCCTTCCACTTATGCGTCCATATTCGCTGGAAACAATCAGTCACTTTTCAGTATCAGCTGCACTGTACCTGTCGCATGCATATGCTCATGCTACAGTATATGCTGCGCCAAGAGGGCACTGGAACTGACGGGAAGGCAAAAGCATTGGTCCTCCGTGGCGCAGCCCGGAACTGACTTGACTTGAGTGCACAAAGAGCTAGAGTGAGATGGCCGTCAAAACCGGACGGAGTAACTTGAGCTCCAGACCCCGGGACGACCATTGCGTCTTTAGCGCCAGATGGAGCTCCGGGCAGCCCCTGGGATTTCGGTTTGGTTTGGGGGAGGGAACCTGGAAGAGGTGATGCTATAACATCATCGGCGGCTGCCCTGATTTTCTCATTGTTACATCTTGATTTCTTTTGCCTTGATATTTCGCTTTTTTGAGTTATTCTGATCTTGACTGCTTTCACTTCTTCGGTGGTTTTTCTACTGCAAGATAATACGACCCTGATACCCCATACACGCAGATCATCACTCCTTTCACAGAACAGTCTCAGATGGCAGACGCGCAGATGGACGTCAGCGCCCCGCCGCACACGTTTACGGGCATCCTCGACGAGCAGCAGCAGCACCAGACGACGCAGCACTCCAGCAACTCCAACGCCAACGGCAGCAGTAACAGTAACAGTAACCGCAACAGCCATGCTGCTGCTGCTGCTGGCACTACCCACGACGCTCGCTCGGACAGGGCGTCGTCGTCCCACCGGCGCTCCAAGCCGCCGTCTCTCGAGATCGACAAGACGCGGCCGCAGGACTTTGACGGCGAGCTGCAGACCAACAACGAGCTGCCGTCGGCCGAGGTCCAGAAGATGATTGAGGACTACATCGTGCTGGACAAGGACGGCAAGTCGAGGACGTTCAAGAGCTTGTACACGGGGCCCAACGTGGCCAGGCGCGTGCTCGTCATCTTTATCCGGCACTTTTTCTGCGGCGTAAGTTTTCGATGATGCCCATCCCCTCTGCTCTGCTTTGAGGCGCAATGTACTGGTCAAGAAAGTCCACAAGCTGACGTTTTCATCAGAACTGCCAGGAATACCTCCGCACCCTGTCCGAAGTCATCACCCCCGACTCTCTCCTCCGCCTCCCCATCAGCACCTTCATCACCGTCGTCGGATGCGGCGACCCCAAGCTCATCGACATGTACGCCAAGGAGACGGGCTGCCCGTTCCCCATATACACGGACCCGACCCGCCAGCTCTTCGACGCCCTCGGCATGGTCAAGACGCTCACCATGGGGGCCAAGCCGGCGTATACCAAGAAGAGCACGTCAAAGGGCATCTTCGACAGCATCGTCCAGGGCCTGCGGCAGGTGCCCAAGGGCCTGGCCCTCAAGTCGGGCGACCACCGCCAGGTCGGCGGCGAGTTCCTCTTTGAGCCGCTGCACATCTCGACGCCGCTGTCCACGCCGCGGGAGGAGCAGCATCCCCAGTTCGGCACGCTGGACAAGCCCGAGGCCGGCAAGGGCAAGGTCGAGGAGGAGCGGGCGGAGGAGAAGAAGATTACGTGGTGCCACAGGATGAAGACGACGAGGGATCACGCCGAGATGCCCGAGCTGCTCGAGGTTCTGGGCCTGGACGGCATCATTGAGAAGCCGGCTGTCATGGACGACAAGAAGTGGGAGGAGATGAGGAGGGAGCGGAAGGGCACGGGGGCGACGATGGCGCCTGAGATGAAGAGGCTCAGCCAGGCGGCTCGTGCGAGCGTCGAGCAGGCTCATGAGCCATGAGCCAGGGATAAATCTCGGGCGGCTAGGAGCTAGAAAGTGATTGGAAGCGTTATTGTGTTTATGCCGGTTAGCATGCATGGTGTTGCTAGGATAATGCTGGTTATTCTGCTCTTTGCTGAATACATGGACATACATATCCCCTGTCTCTCTTCTCCCAGCTGGTTACTTGTTTGACACAATGGATTCGGAGTGACTCGATCGCTGGGTATATCGCACTCTATTGAACCGCCAAATTGATTCCCAGGATACTCTGGCTTCCCGTCTATGTATTCGAAATGACAACAATCTATTCGTGCACCCAGCTTCCATCCTCCCTGCTCTGAATCACCTCATGCACCGGCAACCTAAAGTCCACAATCTCCTTGCCATTGACAAGATCATTCTCCAAAGCCCGCCTATCACCCTCTTCCAAACTCGTCACAATGCCCGCCCGGACATGCCTCTCCCTCAACCTCTTCCTCGCGACCTCAAAGTCGACCTCGACGAACCACAGCTCATCCAACAAGGCCGCGGCATCCCTCCACACGTCCCTATCCAGCGCGAGGTAATTCCCCTCCAGCACGACGATCCTATGCGTCGGCAGCACCGCAATGTCGTCTTCCTTGGGGTCCTTGACGGCGTGATCGAACGACGGGGCGTAGATTGTTTTCGTGGAGGAGATGGGTTCGCGGAGGGATTGCACGAGGGAGAGGAATTTGGGTGCGTCAAAGGTGAAGGGGGCGCCGCGGCGGGCGTGGGCCGTGGCTGGGTCGGGCATGGCGGAGAGGGCGGCGCGGGTGAGGTGGAAGCCGTCCATGGGGATGAAGGTTGCGGGGGGTGAGGAGAAGGAGGAGGATGAGGGGGATGTTTGGGAGAGGGCGTTGAGTGTGTTTGTGAGGGTTTGGGCGAGGGTTGTTTTGCCTGGGGGGTTGTCTTGTTAGTTTTCATGTTTGTGATGGGGCAGAATGAAGATGTGAGTTGGGGGACGTGCCTGAGCCGGGGATGCCGGCTATTCCAACTACTGTTGAATAATTGTTAGCAGTTGAGTGAATGGCATGGAGGGTTGTGACTTGGGAGCTCATAAGGGGTTCTGTAAAGAGCACCAAGGCTGTGGTGGTTTATAGAGGGGGAGCAGGAGGTTGCCGACTTACACAAACGTCGGTCTTGAGGCGTTTCCTGGAATTTCTTCCAGACCTTGTCTACCAGTCTCTGCACCTGAAGCTCCATATTGCCCGTCTCTGAGCCTGTAAGATATGGTTGTGAAAGCTTTCAATCTCTTCACAGCTTCGGTTTGGTGTCTTGAGGCTGCTGCCTTATGGCTGGAGACGGAGGATGAGATCAGGCGCCCCGCTGATTGCTGTCCGGTGCCTGACGAGAGGAACCCCACGTCTCTCCACTGGCGGAAATACTTGGAAGTGCGAGCTGGTGCGAGTTGATTTGCAGCAGTTTGTCTATGCTATACTATCATGTGGTGGCTCTATGTTGTAGTGAGTAGAGTGCATAAGGTACCTAGGGAGTTAGGAGACTACCTACTATCAAGCTACCAATATTGCAGGCTCATTGGCTCGGAGAGAGAGAAATAAAGAGACCCTGGTGGGTGCGTACGGTACAAAAGAAGTGCCCGCAACTATCAAGACGAGGCATCAATTGATTTCGAAGTCAATGTGACTGTAATAAGTAGGCTGAAGTCATTATATGCGCGAGACGATATAAAACCTCTGCTTGAAGTTATGGAAGCAATTACATACAGCGAATACCAAGTTCATGTTTCGTGATGACTGGTGCAGCAAGCATTGATGTCATCCAGCCGAGGCCGGACATAATGGGCACATCACTCTGCCACACAATTTAACCGTGATGGTGACGCTCCATTGGCGCACCCATTTTTGTCAGCACCCATGGCGGGGTTTCGACGCTTGCAGAGCCCTTCCGCCAAAATTTGATCGCTTGAAACCTCACACACGACATCGACACAAGTTGGCCAAGATGGCAGCGCAAGTCCCCACGGAGGCTCTCAAGGAGCTGAAAGGTGAGGACTGCAGCTCTACGACAATACTGTAGCGATTTCACCCACTGACAACTCTCTCAAAATGCAGTGGCCGAAGGTGCCCAGCCGGCGGGCCAGGCTGGGAACTCGGCTAACGGCCATGCCGCCGAAGACGCCCACGAAGGCGACGACTCTGAGGACGAGGCCGAAGAACCCTCCGCCACCGGCGCGGCCAAGAAGAAGAAGAAGAGAAAGCCCAAGAAGAAGAAGAAGGCCCCGACGAGCCAGACGGAGCCGCCCCGGGTAATGGTCAGCCAGCTGTTCCCCAACAAGACGTATCCCAAGGGCGAGGAGGTCGAGTACAAGGACGAGAACCGGTACCGCACCACCAGCGAGGAGAAGCGCCACCTGGACAACCTCAACAGCGACTTCCTGGCCGACTACCGCGAGGCCGCCGAGGTGCACCGCCAGGTGCGCCAGTACGCGCAAAAGGTCATCCGGCCCGGCCAGACGCTCACCGAGATTGCCGAGACCATCGAGGACAGCGTGCGCGCGCTGACGGGCCACCCGGGCCTCGAGGAGGGCGACGCGCACATCGCCGGCATGGGCTTCCCGTGCGGCCTCAGCCTGAACCACTGCGCCGCGCACTACACGCCCAACGCGGGCAACAAGATGGTGCTGCAGCAGAACGACGTCATGAAGGTCGACTTTGGCGTCCACGTCAACGGCAAGATTGTCGACTCGGCCTTCACCGTCGCCTTTGAGCCAAAGTACGACCCCCTGCTGCAGGCCGTGCGGGAGGCGACCAACGCCGGCGTGCGCGAGGCCGGCATCGACGCGCGCGTCGGCGAGATTGGCGGCGTCATCCAGGAGGTCATGGAGAGCTTCGAGGTCGAGATCGACGGCACCACGTACCCGGTCAAGAGCATCCGCAACCTGACGGGCCACACCATCCTGCCGTACAGCATCCACGGCACCAAGGCGGTGCCCATCGTCAAGAGCAACGACCAGACCAAGATGGAGGAGGGCGACGTGTTTGCCATTGAGACGTTTGGCAGCACGGGCAACGGCTACGTGCGCGACGACGGCGAGGTCTCGCACTACGCAAAGGTCGGCGACGTGCAGCACGTCGACCTGCGGCTGAGCTCGGCCAAGGCGCTGCTCAACGTGATTAACAAGAACTTTGGAACGCTGCCGTTCTGCAGGCGGTATCTCGACCGCCTCGGCCAGGAAAAGTACCTGTTGGGTGTAAGTGGTTGATGATTCCGCGGGACCTCCTTTATTTCCCCCCCTTTATTGCTGATGTTCCATTGGTGCTGACGTGTTTCTGTACAGCTCAACAGCCTGGTGCAGAACGACATTGTCGAGGCGTACCCGCCCTTGTGTGATAAGAAGGGCTCGTACACCGCTCAGTATGAGCACGTAAGTTTCTCGTCCCGTCTTTTCTGGAAACATGCAGGAGAAGCACACGACACCCCATGAGACGCTCACATGCTAATGCACTGACTGCAGACTATACTTATCCGACCCACCGTGAAGGAGGTCATCAGCCGCGGAGAAGACTACTAGAGTCAAGATGGATTTCTGGAATACGACGTTCTTGATGGTCAGCTCAGGGGGACAGCGATAAGTCGTGCGGTAGCTCCGCTGCTGTGTACGAGTATGGATCTATGTAGGTATCTACAAATCTTGTCTACCTCTGGCTACAGGGATTAGGCAGTGAAAAGCACATGGCATATGAAATAAATGCAAGATATTACGACAATGATGGCACCTTGTTTCGCTGTACTCGTAGTTGTCTGCAGCCCTATCAGCCTCGCATTGTCTCGCGGGGCGTAGTAAAAGCGCCGAACGTGCAAGCAAGCTCCTCGCGAGGAGAAGACGGGAAGTAACGGTAGTAGTATGTGCTATTCTAGATCGATCTGGAACCGGCCTTCCCCGGAATCGAAAACCCCCCCAATTGCCAGCAAACAAGAAGAACAAAACAGCATCATCCCCCATCCAGATCTTGTCCAATAAGAGATGTTCGATGACGGGGGATCGGTTCAATCGTCACCGCCCTCGCCACCGCCTTGCTGCGGTCCAGCCGATGCGCCTCGCCACGATCTTTCTGCCAGTTTCCAACCGAAGCGTCTCATTTGATGCAACACAAGTTCAAATGATGATTGAGCCGAGCCGAGAACCCTGATTGCCGGGCCGTGGCTGGCCCTTTCCCTTTGTCCCCCCCTCTTTCTGTTTCCACCCCTCCGAAACTCACTCCGTACCTGCTCCTGCTGCTTCTCCTCTTTGTGAGTAGTAAAACCGTCTCTCCGATTCCCGCACCGCCGATGGCCCAATCAGATGCGCCTCCGGTTTCCACCGTCCCCGAGGATTTCTCGCTCCATGACGTGGGTCTAACCCGATGCGTGGCAAGTGGCTTCCGCTTGAGGGATAGCCTATCGATAGCTGGTCTTACTAAGTCCATGCCTTTACAGAGCCAGATTGAGAGCAGCCAGGGAAAAAATCTCTTTTGCCGGCGAAGTCGCTCGCTCCGATGCCGAAAGAGGCTCCTCTTCACATGCCGCAATGCTAAGCTTTTCCTACAGGGAAGGAAAAAAGGCGCATGGCTGACTAGAGATTTTTTTTTCTTCCTTATCCTATTTCGCTTCCCCCGATATCATCTCCATTATATAACAATTGCACGAAGGTTCCCCAAACCCCGGATTCTTGATTTCTCTCTTCCCATCTTTTGATCGATTCAGGACCAAGGCGCACCCCCTTCTTTACATCATAGACGGTGAATCTTGTTTCTCTCGGTGTCTTTCTATTGCCGTTTTTAGAAACATTCCGGATCGGAGCCACCCCTTGATCGGCCATCCTTGAGGCTCGCACGCGACGGGGCTGATCGTTTGCCCTAGCCTGATAACATTGACGAAATTGATTGGATTTGATTCGTCTTCTGACCCGCCACCCGGATCGGAGCTTCTCGATATAACCAACCGCCAACCCTTTTTTTTTTCTCTTTCCACCGCGATAATCCTCTTGATCTTTTCTGATCAACAACAACGAATTCATTCTTTATTCTCTCCACCACTATCGATCGTTGATACGACATTATTGCATACTAGAGAGACGACAACAACAACAAAACACCACAACAGAGACACAACAGATACAACCAAAGACATGAAGGTCTTTTCCAACTCAGTCACCTACGACTACTCGTGGGACGAAGTCTCCACGGCCAACTGGCGCAAGTACGGCCCCTGGAACAACAAGTCGGAGCACGTCATCGCCGTCGACACCCTCTCGCGCCGCGTCGACCCCGACACCGGCGTCCTGCGCACCGAGCGCCTCATCACATGCAAGCAGGCCGCGCCCGAATGGATCAAGTCGCTGCTGGGCGGCAACATGGAGGAGAGCTTCGTCTACGAGGCCAGCTACGTCGACCCGCGCAGCAAGACGGTCACAATGGTCAGCCAGAACCTGACGTGGAGCAACCTGGTGCGCGTCCAGGAGGAGGTCGTCTACCGCCCGCTGAGCGACCGCCAGACGCAGTTTCTGCAGAGCGCCCGCATCACCGCGCTGTGCGGCGGCTGGCAGCGCATCAAGAACAGCATCGAGGACACGCTGTGCAACCGCTTCAAGGAGAACGCCGTCAAGGGCCGCGAGGGCTTCGAGCGCGTTCTTGAGATGAGCCGCATTGTGTTTGCCGAGGAGAAGCAGAAGCTGCAGCAGCAGAGCGTGGTCTTGATGTCTTGAGCGGAGTCATGACCATCGACAGCTTCTTCTTGTTCTGAAGCAGCGTGCTTCTCTGCGCGCAACGACGACGCTACAACCACACACAACAACAACCAAACAACCATCTCCACTATGACGAACGAACCTTGTGTTTATATCCACATCTTTCCTTTGTTCGGGACACCATTACGGCGGCGGCATACATTTTCCATTTTTCTCGTTCTGTTCTTTCTGGCGCGGCGTTTGGGGATTACATCAAAAGTCTTTTGTTTCTGGGAAGAAGAGGGCACGAACGAATAAAGCAATGAAGAGATGGTTTGCCGACAAGGCAAGAAGAGAAGCAGGAGGGGAGAAGAAACAAGAGAGAAGAAAGTGACAAGGAGTAACTCGGCTGTCATTGTTTTCTCTCTTTTTTTCTGCGCTATTTCGTTTCTTCTTTCTTTAGAGGGAACAAGAGATACCACTTCTTTTCTTGCGTTAGACGAAAACGGGGCGTGTCTGTTCTAGAGACGACACAGGGGCTTATTTTCATGGACTCAGCGTGCGGGCGATGATAGATTTTTTTTGTTCTTTTCCTCATTCTCGATTTTAGAGGAATTAGAGGTTGCTGTATATCTAGATGGGCAGACTTTGTGCTGCTACTTAGAGGGCAAATACAATAGATGCCATGGCAAACTACTGTTTCTCTATACTTGATGAAGTGACTGCGACCTGATCGATGGCTTGGAACCTAGTCGTCGTAGATACGGCTGAGAGAGCTTCGCGTCTACCTACCACCGGCAAACGATGAAGCTCTTAATTTAATGTAGGTAGGGGTTTGCTCTACTCCGGATGCCAGGGAGGTAGGAAGAGCCGCGACTTCACAGCATTTTTAGCCTCTCACAACAGGCGAAGCACCTCCAAGCCTCACTATGATGCAGTGTTCAGACTGACCAATCATGTAAATCTAGGTGTAGCAAAAGTCATGACTGACCAATCATGTAATCTAGGTGTAGCGAAAATGACATTTTCACAGCATTTTTAACCTCTGACGACAGGCGAACAATGCAGCCCTACATCACCAGAGAGGGAATTGCTGACATGCGGCTGAAGGAGCTGTAGTTTCCATTTCACAGCATTTCTAACGTCTCACGACAGGCAAAGCGTCCCGCGTTATGTGATATCGGAACTCGCAAAACAGCAGCCTTTGGTGATACGATGACCCGGCGAGGTAAAGTGCACTTTATCATGAATGATATTGCCATATCAATCTAGGAGCATTCGCGACCCTCGTTTATAAATTCCGCTTCAAAGCCCGAGGTCATCATCCATCATCACCCCTACACGAGCGACATATTCAGCAACCGGTCAAACAGCGGCGTGCCCCATCCCGTCACCGGATCCCATCCAGGTACCGCTTCCCAGCCCGCGTCGGGAATCTTGGGCGATGGGAGATGTTCGATGCTCGTTCCCCGGCATCCCTCCGACTTGGACTCGGTGATACTACAATGACACGGTCAGCTACACTGCATTGATATGTAGGATGAAAAGGGGGTGTTGAACGTACTCTGTGAATGCATGGCTACCAATGCTGTAGATCCAGGGATTCAAAAACCCCATCGACGGCAGGCCGCTCTTGGATCGATGGTCATTGAGCAGAGCAACGAGAGCGGCAAATACCGGCGCAGAGACGCTATCAATATCCTGTCAGTCACGGAGCCCTCCCTCAAACGCAATTCCTGAGGCCTTACCTTGTCCCGGTCATCAAGCTCTCGTTCCCATGGGCCCTGAACCGAAAATTCACCCCCTGGGCAGCCACATCAGGAAACCCTCTCCCAGCAGGATCATAGTACCCCCTCCACTCCTCGCCATGACGCCCAAGATACCGCCCAACCGCTCTGTCCTGCCACGCCGGACGAGCAAAGTAATCCGAGAAGCCGCCCGACGAAAAGTTCGCCGCCACCTCTGGCCCGATGCCGCGCGTCGATCCCACGCTCGTCACGTAGGGGCACGTCGCGGGGAACGAGGGCATGAATTTTGGTCTCGCCGAGCCGTCGTTTGCTTGGCATGAGACGCCGGGACCCTGGTCGCCAGAGGCCACGACGATGGAGACGCCGCGGGCGCCGAGCTGGCCGAACATGTCGCAGACTTGCTGGGCGTAGGGTCGGGGGAAGAGCTGTTCGTTGGCGCCGTACGAGATGGAGACTACCTTGGGGAGCTCGTCGTCGTCCAGGTCGAGGAGGTGGCTGGCGAACTCGAGAAAGGGCTCGAGTGACTGTCCTTCTGTATCGACTAGGCTGTGGTTGTTCCTTGTCAGCTCTGTTTTCATGGCATCTCACATGAAGTTGGCAACTTACTCCAGGTCTGGGATAATGTCGTGATTCTCGCCGCCGACTGCATAATAGCGAACAGAGACATCATAGCCCATTGCAACAGCATACTGGATATCCGCATTGGCCTCGCTCGCCGGCTCGTTTGCTCCTTGAGGGCTCTGCCCTCCATTGACAGACTCGATGGAGAAGTTGGCGTTGGTAGAGTATGGCGCAATGTCGTGGAGAAACTTGTCGAGTTCATCGTATTGAGCTGCTTGCTATATCCTGTCAGTATCGCCATGTACAAGGGATGAGTACAACAACGTACCCCGTGGAAGCCCACGACGCCAAACAGATTGCTGCTCTCATGCTTTGCACGGTAACCGTCGACGTGATACAGCCGTCTCAAGCAGCCAGGAGTTATTGTCGTCTTGCATTCTTTCCAGTCTGCTTCTGTCCAGAGCCGATCGAGAGGCTCTTGTTGTGAGTTTGAGTCTGTGAAAGCCGTCTTTGCTTTGTCCGCATTGCCCGGAGGTGATTGCTGTATCGGAGCATACTGAACGGTCATGACATGGCTGCGTATCCTTCCAGGAAGGGAAGAGACTGCTATTGTCTGTGAACCCAGAGTCGAGTTGTACTTCCATCCAAGCAGAGCTTGAGCCTTCTCAGCGAGCGTCTGCACATGGATAAACTGTCCATTGGTCAAAACATCATGAGCGTGAACACCAGCCGTGGTCAGCCATCGCTTGACGGCATCTGCAGACTCTTGCCGAGGGCGGAGCAAAGCTTTGGCTTCTTCGCGGCCAAGGTAATGGCCGTATCGCGGGCTTGAAGGGTCAGAGAGGTGGTGTAGTGCTTGCTCGAGGAGCTCTCGACACGCTGGCTGCAGGGCAATGGAGATTTTGGCAAGCCGGGTCGTCTGGACCCCGTCTGGGCCTCCAGGGGATGGTTTCATCATTGGGTTTGCTGCGACCAGGGCGGTGATGCCCAGGAAGAGCATGCAGGTCTTCATGCTGAGCGTTCTCGTGGGAATGAGTCTTGAGGAGAGGCGGTAGAGAAGGAGACTGGCGTCTCGGGAGAAGTGTGATATAGCAGTGGCAATCTCGAACGGTATCGAGGGCGTTTAAGTATTCTGTAAACTTGAAGACGTATGACATCTATCTCGATATATTCAGTCCGCGGCTCTTTTCCAGAAGGATCGCCTCATCCAGGCACATACCTCTTTCGGCGTTTGCAAGGCTTGATATTATCCCAGTCTGACCACATGGTGAGCGTCTTCGAGAACAATACTAGCGTAGGTGATTGTTCCCCCTTGCATCGAGGCTCCCTTGTGCACTCTCCCGCGACTGAGATGAGGCCCATATTCGGGAATTTTTCTGCAGAAGTGTCTGTTTGCTGTGCAGGTGAGGCCAGAGTAGCTCTGGGGCCTTGCAGGAAGGATTCAATAAAGGTGTACGATAGCTCGACGCCTCCGTAGGGAGGAATGCGGGTATCCGTTCAGCTGTCTGGTGATGGGCTGGAGGCTTCGGGGTCTCCGAGACATGGTGAAGGTGGACGATGCTACTGTCGGGACATGGCACTCGGCTTCTGGAAGGATTCGGGGAACGTGAGGGCTGCCAACGCTGGCATCAGAAGGACGCCTGCATAGCGTCTGACAAGTCCGCAGCCAGATGCTGCTTCTGCTGCTACGAGCCTTGCCCTCACTCGGATGAGACTCGAGAGCTCGGATTGCGGCTGGAGTGGAAGAGTCATTTCCGACGGCATGCGTGTTTGTTCGTTTGCTGGTTGCACAAGGGAGGAGACTCGGAGTTTTCCAAGAGTACGAGATTAGTACTTGACTACAGAAATGACGGAATCAGACCGCTCAGCAGTGCTTTTGAATCCAGCTTTCCAACCCCAAGTATTTCGCCTTGAAAGAATTCATAGGGTGTTGCTGTAATTCACCTGTCTCTTCTGAAGCTCTCAATCTCCAACGAGTTGTATGTACCCAACATATGTTTACGAGCCATTCCTCCTGAAGATGGCCACACCACGCCACCAGCCTTATCCGAACCAGTAGTAATAGTACCCAACTTATATCGCCTTGTAGCTGGTCAAGCCCCATTTGATGCCCATTCCCTTTCCCTCCATCACATCAAACCGTCACCAGCCAACATGACACAGAATCATCGCCATCCCAGCAATTCACCTTCAGCCATAGGGTAGCCCTCCAAGATATGACTTGTACACACTCGCCTCCCTCCCAGGCAGCAACCGCGTGCCCACCCCCAAACTCACCCAATACCCACCAGCTTAACCCTCTCCCAAATTCTGCCGCCCCACCCGCCCAATCACCAAACGGCTCACCGCCCAGACCGCGTCTATAAAACTCGCGCTCGCCCGCGCGCATTTTTAGAATCTTTTTTCTTCTTTTCTTCTTTAGCTCTCTTTGCCTTTTGGCTTAGATCAAGTGTAGTATCTGTTCTTTTCAGTTTAATCTCTGAAAGGTCTCTAAGGAGACCAATCGTGATTATTCTTATTTTTGGCCCTCGGGAGGTTTCCTCTGTGCTTGCGCATGATTCCTCCCACAGTGTCCCTGGTATTACACTGCCTCCAGGTGACGCGACCTCCTCTCTTTTCATTGCTTGCTGGGGCTTGCCCTGGTGGTGAAGAAGGGATTCGTAAATGATGCTGTTCTTTTGACGTTGGACTTGGGCTGTGATGATTTCGTGAAGTGTGCATTTTCAGTCTGCGCGTAGAACCTTGATGCAACGTCTTGACGTATGCAGCCTCCTCCAAACCGTAAATCTCTGCCGTCAGCCATCCACTACAGCCCTTTAACGACGTCCCTCCATCTCCAAGCCCGGATACCATCATATCCATCTCATACAATCAACGGAAAGGAATAAGGAAGAAAAACCTGCTACCACATTGAACCTCTTCCAAGCCAACTCTCTCATCCACCCCAAAACCTTCACAAAAAATCTCATCACCACACACAAACCAAGTCCTCAACCATGTCCGCCCCCCCGCCAACGCTCCTCGACCCTTCCATCTTCGCCTCCCTCGAGGCCAAGCTCGAGGAGGAGACCCAGATCCGCGACACCCTCGCGCAGCTCGTCCAGCGCCTCGACCGCTCCGTCGCCACGGCCCAGGGCCTGCTCTCCCGCGTGCACTCGACGCCTCGCTCACGCTGTATGTCATGAAATCCTGCCCTTTGCCTTGCCTTCTCTGCAATATATCAGCCGAGATTCTTCCAGCTCGGACAGCTCGGTGGTCACACACACACACACTCCTCACTCACTCAGAATCTCATTGCTCATCTTCATAACCAAACAGACCCCCAACTCGTAGCCCAAGTCGAAGCCGCCGTCAAAGATGAAGCGGCCATCATCAGCGAGCTCGACAAGGTCGCCTCCCAGCACCCATACTACAAGTTTGTCTCTCTCACTCTCTCCCTCTCACTCTCCCCACAACATTCAAGCATCTCTCATACTGACTTATCTTGTCTCTCACAGATACAACTACAAATGGACGCGCTCCGTCCAGCACGCCATCGGCACAGCAATCTACTGCGCCTGGCTAGGCGGCTTCCCGCCCAAAGCAGAAGAAGAAGCCTCTGCCGAAGCGCCCTCTTCTTCGTCCGCCTCCAAGGAAGCTGAAATAGGCCGCCTCCTCACCCTCGAAGAAGTCGGCGCCATCTTCTCCGGTACTTAACCCTTCCTCTCCTCCTCTCCTCTCACCTCATAACTTCTTCTCTCCTCATATCCCTTCACTTCAAACCCTCATACAAAAACAAAAAAGCTGACCCGAGATATGAAAAAAGTCCCCACAAACCTCAAAACCCGCGACGCCTTCCACCTCACCATAGAAGAATACCTCCTCTCCCTCGCGGACCTCACCTCGGACCTCGCCCGCCTCGCCACAAACGCAGTCACCCTCGGCGACTTCCAGCTGCCCCTCGTCATCAGCGCCTTCGCAAAGGACCTCTTCGCCGGCTTCCAGCTGCTCAACCTCAAAAACGACATCATCCGCAAGCGCGCCGACGGCGTAAAGTACGACGTCAAGAGGGTCGAGGACGTCGTCTACGATTTGAGTCTGAGGGGCCTCATCCAGAGACCTGGCGCCGCCGGTGCGGATACTGAGATGGAGGCTGCTGAGTAGGTAGAAGGACATGTGTCGGCCTCAGCTTACATATATGAGATATTCGAGAAGATATTTGCCATCATCAAGTACTCCACGGATTCAAGGAGCAAGTCAGGGGAAAAAAAACCGTGTGCGTAAATGTCTGTATGTAGGCACTGGTATAACTATAACTACCCACTGTTCAACAAAAATTGTTCGACCCGGCAGATGAAACGAAAATCAACGAAAAGAAACAAAGACTTCATATCTAGTATACAGGCATGCAGACTGCGCCCATCTGGTTGCCGGACTGTCGAACCTCCCGAGTACCTTCTGCCGTTCTAAAAGAAAGCGTCAACGCCTGTCATGTTTTCCAGCACTCCGCTGCCCATGATGAAGGATCTTGAAACCCTGTGCCGCGGTATCTGTTTGGCTTTTCTCTTTGTGTATCAACGCGTAAATCCTCAAAAAAGAACAAAAGTAAGAAAAAAAAGCGAAAGAGACACCAAAAGTCCCTTCAGCCGTGTCGAAAGGTGCACTTATCACCTCGAGCACATTTGCCCTGCTGCCAAAAGGTACATGGTTTGGTCCCTATCAGAGCTTTGTTGGCAGGCTTATGGGGCGGCAATGTGCCCTTCTTCTTCCTGCCCTCCTTCCCGTGATCGCCTCTCGGATTGTCGTTGCGATCCCAATCTCGATCGCCTCGGTCACCCCGTTCGCCTCGGTCTCGGTCGCCTCGATCGCCGCGCTCGCCCCTATGGTCATATGATGGCGGCGGCGGCGGTGGAGGCGGCGGCTGCTGGCCTTGTGCCATTTGGGTGAGCATCATGAGCTGCTGGTAAGAGGGGTCGTTCGGGTTCAGATTCAGATAACTGTTCAGGTTCGGGGCTTGCATTGCAGCAGCAGCCTGCTGAGGCTGGTTGATGGCTGCGAGGATCGACTGCAGCTGACCGTCGGGGATCTGGGACGCTGCTGGGACTGCCGAAGGTGGCTGGGGGATGGCCTGATGCTGGCCGCCCGTCATCTGTTGCAGCAGCGCCATGTACGGAGCATAACTCTGATGCTGTGCGTACTGCGCCGCCCAGTCCTGGGGAAGGTTGTTGTTCGAGGCGGCAGCGGCAGTAGCGGCAGCAATTTTGAGAGCATTTGCTTCGGCCTCTGCTCGCGCTCGTGCCTCCTCCTCCTTCTTCTGCCTGGCCGCAACCTCCTTGTTGTATCCGAACCACCATTCCCGGACTCTCTCTTGGTCAAACGAAAGCCACTCTGGAGGCGAGGTTGCGGGAAACGGTTTCCCAATCAGCATCCGGGCGACCTCCTCGACGGCGTTTGCATTGAGTCGTACGGTCGGATCCGTGTAGTTGTAGGGTCGCACGGTTTCCCCGTAGGACACTGGGTTCGCATCTCGCCACGCCTTGACCTTGTCCGACTGAAGTAGCGCGAGGACAAGTGCCTCTGCTGAGGGTCCCAGGAGGAGCGGCAGCTGAAGCTGCGCCTGCCGGCTCTGCATCAGAGGCACATGCTGGGATGAGGATGTCGACGCCGATGCACCTCCCTGAAGCCGGCCCAGGATGGTATCGAGCTTATTTGAAGGACTGTTCCTGGCATCGAGCCGCTTCATAGCGGAGCGCAGCGCCTCCTCCGGGCCATACTGCTGCTCATCGCGCCATCTGAGCTGTATTTCTTCGAATTGAGGGTGTTCACGGGGCAGATAGGCCGTCTTGGCGTCGTGATGCGGCGTTGCCGCCTCTGGGAGGGGGGACTTGGGCGTCGCGGGGATATCGTTGACGTCGGTGTAGATGGCCATCAGCTCCCTCTGCTCCCTCTCCGCGATTCGCTGCTGCTCGTCGGTGGTAAAGGTCACCGTGCCGCCACGCGTAACGAAGCTCTTGCTCCGAACTTCGTCGGGGAGCACCGTAAAGTCCGTCGCCACGGGCCCCAGCCAAGGCTGGTAAGGGATGTCGTCGTCATCCTCATCTTCGTCGACGTTGGCACGCTGTTTGAGGACCATGCCTTCCGAACGGTCATCGGCTGCGTCCCGGATCATGTTGCCCTCTCTGCCCTCGTCTTCTTCGTCGTCCTTATGGAAGACCCGGACCTGCACGAGATCCTCGTCCGCCTTCCAACTGACCCTCAGCTTCCTGCGAGCCTCCTTTCGGAGTCGCTTGGCCTTTTCTTCTGGGTCTTCTGGAGTGCTAGACTCTCTCGTCTCTCTCGTCACAGTGACAAGAGCCTCGGGCGCTTTGGGCGCGTTGATCGAGTCGAGCAGCGAAGCGATGCCGGACAGGGCGCTCGCGCTTTGCGTCGAAGCTGGTTTGGATGAATGAGGCTTTGCTTCCACTTTGGTAGCGACCACCTTGCCGGGTTCCGTCTTTGTTGCTGGCTTCTTCGCATCCACTTTGGCCTTGTCGTCGCCGGATGCTGATGGGCTGTCCGCCTCTGGCTTGACCGCAGGCTTCGGGACAGGCCGCGCCTTGCCAGGGAGCAGAGACGAAGTAGCTTTGGGAGCAATGATTTTCGACGTGGTTGGCGGATGAGCTTTTGGCTGTGCTAATTTCTTGCTCAGCGAGCTGTTGCCAGGCTCGACCGCAATCTTCTTTACCGTCCGGGAGTCTGCGTCGTCGTCTCGGGCCCGCTTGGCAGAGGTTGCTTCTGCAGATGGCTTGATGCCAGCTTTCGCCCTGCTCGCGGCAGAGGTTCCGGTGTAGCCCGTCGAGGTATCCGAGTCGGATCTGGTGACTTTCTTCATGTTGGCAGCGATTTCGCGTGCCATCTCCTTGACGTCGTCGTCTCCCTTGTCCTCAAACCTCTTTCGTACCGTTTCAAAGTTGGGTGTCTCGGCGATCTTCTTAGTCATGCGGAAGTGCGTAAAGAGCTCCAGCAGTGCCTTGGGCAGCTTCCCGGAGAAATCACCGGCCTTGATGGACGCAATCATGGCGTTGACAAGAGAAAGAACCAGCTTCTGGTGGCCACCAAGGTTGTCCAGGACGCCATCGTCGGCATGCTCAAGGGTCACGTCGATGGCCCGATAGAAGGCCTCTTTCTTCTGCTCCGCCTCCTTCTTTAACTCTGCAAGCTCGGCATCGGGGAGCTTGTTTTTGATGGCATTATCGACGTCCACTTTCGCCTTGTTCATCTCGTTGCGGAGCTTGATGAAGAATTCACCAGCCTGCTGAACTCTTCCAGCGATGAGAGCGTTTGTACGAGGAACAGAAGCTTCAATGTGGACAATGCCGATGGCGTCCCAAGCGGCAGCTTCGGTAGGGTCAGCCGGGCGAACTGGCGAGCGGATCTATGAAATGGGTGTCAGCGGTCATCAGACTTTGATTGCGGCATACATGAGCACGTACCGGCTTCGCGCGGTCATCTTCCTGCTCTTTCTTGGCCCTCTTCTCAGCCTTGTTCTTCGAAGCTTCGTCGGACTTCAGCTGCTCCTTGAATGCATCTTGTACATAGTTAGCATCTCCCAACTTCAAATACAGACAAGGTTCATTCGACATACGTGGATACTCGGTGTACTTGGGCCTTCGTTTGCCCAGCGCCTGCATGGAGCGGTCATATTCGTCCAACAGTTGGCTCGCCTCCTCTCGCCGCTCGTCCAAGCCACCCTTGTCCGCAGACGGCCGATACTGGGCGCTGAATTTGCCCTGGATCTCACAAGGCAGGTACCCCAACTCGGGGACTGCGGGACGATCGTTGCGCGGCGGCAGTGCAATGCAAGGTGACAACTTGTCGTAACTCTTGGGGGCCGGAAGCTTGATGGTGCCATCGAACACCAGATGTGGAAGTCCCCTGATGGTAGGATACTTGATCTGCGCAGCCTTACTCCGCTTGGCAAATTGGGCAATGAGCTGCGCTTCCTCTGCCGTGGGCACAGGAACAGGCAGGGATTCCGATTCGTCGTCTCTTCTGGCAAGGGTTTCGACCGGTACGTCTATCGGATACGTCGGCTGTTCTTGAACGACGGGCTCCGGAACACTCTTGGTCATGCGCTTTCTCTTCTTTGTCGCTTCTGTCGCCGGCTGCGCAGTGGTGAGGGGGGCAGCAGCAGGGGCAATGGTGGTGTTGATCTGCGGCTGGGCTGCTGCATACTGGGCAGACGAAGCAGCATTATGGGACGTCGGCATCGCCTGGTGGTTGGAAGAGGGTGCGGAAGGGTGCTGGAGAGCCTGTGTCTGCTGTGCTGGCGTGCCTTGAGGGGGCGTGGTGTAGGCATTCGGCTTCTGCGGTGCATATCCCTGCTGCTGGCTATTGTACTGTGAATTCGGCTGCTGATAGGCAATGCTGCTATTGAGCTGGTACTGGTCGCCCTGTCCACCGACTGCTGGCGAAAAGGCCTGCCCCTGGCGATACGACTGCTGCTGCTGGTGTTGTACCGGCGCTGGTTGGCCGGGCTGTCCAAATCGGTGGCCCTGGGGGTAGCTCCCATGCAGGTTATCAAACTGCTGGACGGGCGTATGGCTTCCTTGACGAGGTGGCTGGGAGACCTGCTGTGGCTGGCCGTTGTAGGGGACCGTCGCGTCGTAGAGCTGCTCGTTCTGAGGGGCGAATTGGAACTCATGCTGCGTGAATGCTTGAGGGGCGGCATGCGGATGGCCCTGAACCTGTCCCATATGGCCGATTCCATCGCCACCCAGGTTGACCTTTGACTGGTGCCCATACAGCTCGGGGTGGATATTACTAAAGGCAGGGTCCATCACGTCGGGGCTCGCCTGCGAGAACTGCTGATTCAACGAAAGAGCGCCATGGCCAGCATGGAACGGGGTTTGGCTGGGGGCCGCCGAGTGAAGGCCGCCGGCGAGAAAGGCATTTCCCTGGTGAGGCGCCTCGAAGAAGCCGGACGCTGATGGATCTGGCTGGTTCAAGTGCGAGTAAGAGGCCTGCTCGGCTGCCGGCTGTGGCCACGCCTGGCTGGGGTCGAACTGGTTGCCTTGGTTGGGATATGCGAAGCCCGACTGCCACGAGTTGTGCCCATCAGTCGCACCGTTTTGGCCGGAACCAGACCAGGACTGCATCTTGGCCACCTCAAGCTGGTAAGTGGTACAGGCAGCAGCACACGCAAATCATAGAAACCAGGGCGAGTTGGGCGGGTATCTGATACTAGAGCTATCGACGATCCATCAGCAACCGAAGATGTCATTTGTTTGTTTAATCCCAGACACCCGCAGCAAAACAAAGGGAAACTCGGAGCTTTGGTTGTGACGTCGATGCAGGAAACGCGAGTTGCGAAGTGTCGCGTGGGTTCAGGCTGTGGCTGTGGCGTTCATGCACAAGTGCTGCAGGGCGAACTGGGTGAGGCGGTGCAGGCAGAGGACATGTACTCACCCGAAGAGCTGAGGTGCGGCGGTACCTCTGTAGAACTTGCGGCAAGCCACTCGGTGTCGGACGGCAGATTGTCGGCAGAGGTCAGCGCAGGGCGCTAGTACAGAAACGGGCAAGCTTGCATGGACAAGGGGCGGTAGGGCGACAGAATTGAAGTTCAGTTGTTCCCTAGGTAGAGACAGACAGACGAGGTGCTGCAGAGGAAGATAAGAGGGCGGGTTAGCATTGGTAACTGAAGGAGTGAATGTGAGATGAGATGAATGATGAGGATGCGCGCTCAATGAAGAATAGAGTGAGAAATGAATGAGAGAGAAGAAGTGCTGCTGCTGGCTTGACTTGTTGTTGAGCAGTGCAAAGGCATCAGGAGGCTGTCGGTACTTTTGGTACAGGACAGGACAGACGGTGGAGCGCCATTCGCTAAGGCCAAGGATCGGCGAGCAAACATAAAACATGTGCGCTGCCTCATGGCGGACAAAGACCAGACCGGCCGGATTGGGGACGGACAAAGAACAGCTGTGTGATATCGAGTAGAGTATCGGTGGGTAGTCTTTGACGTAGAATGTTCTTGTTCCCGGCCTTTTCCTCTTGTGTCCGTATTCTTTTTTCTTTTTTTCTTTTTCTTGATTGTTTAGACAGTTGCCGGCTGGAGTTGCTGCTGGATGGGTTGGGGATCAGCCAGGCCTGGCCCGATCCCTGTTGCGACAAACTGAGGTCAAATCCTGCCCCAAAAGCCTCCAAGTCTCGCCGCCACGACGGCCCAATGCTGGGCGACGCGTTATTGGCAGCCGTCCGATGAGCTGCAACAAGGCGCTGCAACACGGCCAGGTACTTTAATCGCCATGCCGACACTTCGCAGTCCTTCGCATCGAGACCAGAGCGGCCGGGATGCAGACACGGCCACGGCTGAACGCTGGGGCGAGAACAGCTTTGAAACTGGACACCCTCCTTCGGCGGCTGGGGGCTCCCTGATTTTTACAGAGAAGCAGATGCCCAAGTCCAACACCATTCAGAAGCCGAGGCCGCGCAAGTCGCTTTGCTCAACGTCGCGCATTTAATGGTAACAAAAGGATTATAAATGAGTGCGGCTCCATGCATCTGATTGTTCATGGCCCGTCACGCGATACACAAGTGGCAGCTCCCACGTCGTGGCCGCGCCAACACCAGAGGCTTGCAGCGCAGAGGCAGGAAAACAGGCTGAGGATCAGGTGGAGGGAATTCGCACGCAGAGAGATAGGTTGGTGTCGGGGAAAGGGAGGGCTAGATGAGGGGATTGGGTGAGGTGGGCATACCCTGCGGCTGCTGCGTCAATGGCAGCAGAATTAACGTCCTTGATCACAGCCTACTCTGTACTCTGTGGCAACAGAAACTTCATGGCCCCTTTTCCCAGCGAGTTGTTTACAGTATTATCCGGAGGCGAACACGACACGTAGCTCGCTGTCTCCTCGTAAGTCGTGCGTGCAGTGAGAAACCGGGATTGGAAAAGGAGACGAAAACAACAAAAGAATTAATATCGCAGGCGTAATCTGACGCGATTCTGCTGGGCGGCCGAGGCGCGCGAGGTCTAGACACGCCCGATTGTTGATGGCGTTGAGAAGCCGGCTTGTCGCAACGTGATGGAGACGGGAGAGAGATGTCGGAGGAGCGTTGACGATGCCTGTAAAAAAACAGGTCCAGGTCGTGTTTGGCAGTACCAAGTACGAGCCCAGCTGACGCCCCATAAGTCAGGCACCAACGTGACCGGAACCGGGGGCATGTCATAGCTCCACTGCAGAAGAGACGGCCATTCAGTCGGTCCGTGACACCCAGCCGTTCGCTAGAGCGCAGCTTCAGCGCCTGGCCCGCCTGTGGATTTAGCGGGAGGTGCAGTGAGTGAGTGACCTGCTGGGGGGCTCGTAGTGGAATTGAGAGCTCCGTTTCGCAGCAATTGGACTTTGGGGGGGCAACTCGATATCGTGGCCTCAAGCTCAGACTGTGCTTCAACCGCCAGCGCATTTCACTGTTTGGCTGTCATTATCCGCCTTTCTGTGCTTGGCCAGTCGCATGCGAATGTGCACTACCGACTGTTTTGCGGTCTGATCCAGCTGTGAAGCTGCGCGACTCCTCGACATTGTGTTGCTCCCAGCATCAACACAACCATCGACCTAATCCATACGCAACATACTTTAGACCTCAGCCAACAATTCCAGCTTCCTCCGGCCATGGCGTCCAAATCAAACTCTCTGCGGGATCGCCAAATAGGTAAGATTGCGTCATGAGCCTTGTGCGGTGAGCCAATGCTGAGCATCTCGTGCGCCGCAGCCTCGCTCAAGAAGATCCTCAACCTCAACGAGACCATCGAGTCGAGCGAGACCGAAGAAGCCCATGCCAACGGACTGCTGGCCCCCGTCGCCCCAATCCTCGATGCCGAAGGGAATCCGATCTGGAAAGTGCTCGTCTTTGACGACCTTGGCAGAGATGTCATCAGCAGTGTCATGCGCGTCAGCGATCTACGCTCTATGGGAGTGACGATGCACATGTTGGTTTCTTGTGCCGGAGACACGAGACGATGGCGAGATTGGCTAACATGCGCCATACAGGCACATCGGCACTGCACGATATCCTATACCCGACGTTCCAGTCATCTATCTGCTCGAACCGAATTCGCGAAACCTGCAGCTCATGACGGAGGACCTACAAAAGGGACTGTACTCGCCGGCCTACATCAACTTCCTGTCGTCCATCCCCCGAGTCTTGCTGGAGGAATTTGCGTCGCAAACCGCCGAGGCAGGGACGTCGGACAAGATTGCGCAGCTGTATGACCAATACCTAAACTTCATTGTCGCCGAGCCGGACCTCTTCAGCCTGGGGATGCAAAACGAGCACACGTACTGGGCTCTCAACAGCGCAAAGACGAGCGATGCCGAGCTGGATGCGGTGGTGGACAGGATTGTCAGTGGCCTCTTTAGCGTCGTGGTGACAATGGGTAAGTCGGCCGTGACCTCGTCCATGAACCAGCGTCCATGTACTGACTTGTCGTTTTCAGGCGCCATCCCCATCATCCGCTGCCCCAAGGGTGCTGCTGCAGAGATGGTCGCGGTCCGCCTCGACCGCAAGCTGCGCGATCACATCCTCAACTCTAAAGACAATCTGTTTTCCACCTCGCGGTCGTCGGCCGGCACGCCAAGCTCTCGGCCTGTGCTGATCCTCCTCGACCGCAACGTGGACTTGATACCCATGCTGTCGCATTCGTGGACATACCAATCCCTCGTTCACGATGTCCTCTCCATCAAACTCAACCGCATCACAATCGAGACGCCAGTCGACGAGAGCAACCCCGCCAAGGGCAAGTCAAAGAAGGGCTACGACTTGACCGCGAACGACTTCTTCTGGATAAAGAATGCGGGAGTGCCATTCCCGCAGGTGGCGGAGGATATCGATGCAGAGCTCACCAAGTACAAGGAGGAAACGGCTGCCATTACAAAGACGACGGGAGTATCGAGCTTGGAAGACTTGCAAAACGACACGAGCGCAAGCGCGCAGCACCTCAAGGCCGCAATAACATTGCTGCCAGAGATGCGGGAGCGCAAGAGCATACTGGACATGCACATGAACATCCTGGCGGCGCTATTGTCTGGCATCAAGGACCGGCAACTGGACAACTACTTCCAGACGGAAGAGAACGTCATGAAGCAGACAAAGGCCCAGATTTTGGAAATCATCAAGGACGAGAACAAGGGCAATGACCCCACAGATAAGCTGCGGCTGTTTATTATCTGGTTCCTGAGCACGGAGCAGGAAGTTGGGCGGGCAGACTTTGAGGCGTTTGAGAAGGCCCTTGAAGCGGCGGGTGCAGACGTTTCATCACTGCCTTATATCCGACAGTGAGTTGATGTCAAGATCATGGAATGTGCGGTCCCTTTGCTAACGCTGAATCAGGGTGCGGGCAACTACAAAGATGACACAACTGACGACCATCAACAACAACTCCAACCAGCAGGCGGCCTCATCTGACCTGTTTGGGCGCTTCTCCTCGATCTCGTCCCGCCTGACGGACCGTCTAAAAGAGACGGGTGTCCCGTCTGGTTTGACGTCGAACTTTGACTCTCTCATCAGTGGAGTCAAGAACTTTTTACCCGCGGATCGTGATCTCACAATCACCAAGATTGTCGAGTCCATCATGGAGCCCTCGACGGCATCGTCCTCGGCAATAGCCAAGACGGAGAACTACCTGTACTTTGACCCTCGCTCTGCCAATGCGCGAGGGACCATGCCTCCCCCAAGCGCCATCCGATCGGGAGGCGCGGGAAGCGCACCGGGTGGGCTCCCAGGCTCTCAGGCGACTGGCCAGGCTGCCAGCTTCGGACAGCGACGGCAAGGCTTCAGCGAGGCAATTGTCTTTACCGTTGGCGGTGGCAGCATGGAGGAGTACGGAAACCTGCACGAGTGGGTGAGCAGGACAAGCGGTGACCGGGCACGCAAGCGGGTGGTGTATGGCAGCACGGAGATGATTAACGCTGGGCAGTTTATTCGGGAGGAGCTGGAGAGGCTGGGCAAGGAGGTGTCATCATAGTGAAAGTGACGGATTGCGTTGGCAAAGGGTGAAAATAAGAAGAAGAATAAGGTCAGAGCAACCGATTCGCTCTCAACTTGTCATTCATAGGTACTCAGGACATCGAGGACGGTACGATGAGCATATGGTATTAATGGATGAGATAGAAGAGCCGCACAGGAAAGGAATGAAATGGCTCCCAAGCACAATCGTCATTGATCAATGAGTGATAAGTGACTGCCTCTGATATACGCGACACAGCTCTGGTATGGTTTCTTTTGCTCTTCCTATCGTGACTTTACCCTGTAGCTGAGGTAATGTTGTCGGGTCCAGTAAGTAGTGGACGAGAATCTGGCAGCGCCCTTGAGTGCTGGCACAGGCCCTAGAGAAGGACCGACGACACTCAGCCTCAGCGCCAACCTCCAGCGCGTCAGAGGGGAAAAAAGCTCGACGGCATCACGCGGCGCCCCTTTGCCTTTCCACTGCATCAGCCTCGTTCGACCCTCTGCCACACTTTTACTCTTCTTCATCCTTTCGCTTCCACCACACTTGATTTCCTCGTCGCCCTTCTTCCTCTCCCTCATATTCCTCTTCCCGCAATGCGATAAACCGATCTCCCTCTCTTCTCCCTCTTCCACTCTTCAATCGCCGATATCGTCACCAACACGCCTTACCCTCTGCCCTTCTTGCCAACCCGCCACTCCCCATCTCCCTCGTGCCAGATCGCGCGGCTGCTCCCTCGACATCTCAACAGCCCCGGAAGCGCGCATCTTCGCCGCACCCCCGACTTCACGATAGCTTCATCAGTCCTGCCAATCCACCCCCATCCGGCCGCCGCGATGGCTGACTCCCCAGCCAAAGCCGAGGGCGGCTCCGAGCGGAGGTCGGCGGGCTACAAGTCGTGGAAGAAGAAGTACCGCAAGATGCGCATCGTCTTTGACAACAAGATGCACGAGTGCGAGGAGCTGCACAAGCAGGAGGCCAAGGCCGCCAACACCGTGAAGCGCCTGGCCATTGAAAACGAGTATGTACACACACACACACACGCCATTCTTGCTGTCCCTCACCACCATCACAAGAAAAAGAGTCTTGAAACTAACCAATCTTTTGTCACCCTGCAGCCGACTGCTGGACCTTCTCCTCGAGGTCAACAATTCTCCGCAGATTCCCCCAGACCGACAGATAGACCTGTCGCTCAAGCCTCCATCAGACGAGAGAGCCCTCTGCCTGCCCATCGACCGCGACCACAGCAAGGACAAGGAGGCGGCCATGAAGAAGCTCGAGCAGCTGCTCAACGACATTCCCCATTCGACGTATGGCTCGGCCAAAGAGTCTAACCCGGCGTTCCTGGCCGACCTGGGCGCCCCCGACGGCGAGCCCCATCCCGCCCACTTCCTCTCCGCCGACGACATCGACGACTACATCTACCTCATCGACAGCGGCATCGACCCCGACTCGCCATTGCCCACCATGGCGCCGCTGGCCCACCCCAGTGCCCGGCCTCCGTCAAACCCGCAGACCAAGAATCCTACTAGTGTGACGAATTGGCTGCGGAAGCATGCGCCCAAGATCTTCCTCCAAGACGGCGAGACGCACGGCGACGGCGACGATGAGGCGGCGGGCACGGGCGTGGGCGGAGGCAGCGGCCACGCCAGCGCGCGCAAGGCTCGCCCCAGCGCAAAGGGAGATCGTAGCGGTGGTAAAGGTGGCAGCAAGGCTAAGAAGCCCAGCGCCAAGGCCAGTGCAGCGGCAGCAGCAGCAGCTGCTGAGCGCGGTGACGGCGACGCCAGCATGGACGACGAGGGCGACTTTAGGGCGACGCCCGCAACGGCGCGCAACAGCAAGCGCAAGAGGGAAGACGACGGCGGATATAAGCCTCGGGGGTCATCGAGCCGGCCGTCTAAGAAGAAGCGCAAGAGCGACGTCGAGGCGACACCCACGGCCCGCAAGTCCAAGAAGGATGCTGCGGCGGGCAGCAAGGATGACTAGAGCGACGATGTTGCTGGCTCGCAGTCCCTTCGCGTCATCATTTGGCCAAGTCCGGAGCCGTGATGCTTTGCTCGTCTGGTCGGTGGATATACACCGTCTTGAGACAGCTATGCTGCGGCAGAGCTCTTTGGGCTTTTGTCTCTTCTCGCTCTTGCGTGTCGCTGGACAAGAATCAAATTCTACTGACTTATCACTACCTCCGCCCATGGGTCCTCAAGATGGCGCAGTCAAAAAGGCTCGAGAGATGTTGAGACTGTGACGACGCCTGGTCTCTGGTCGGCAAGAAGGAAAGCAAACGAAGTAACATCCTTTGATTACGTCGAGTATTCTCAAGGCACGGGAAAATGGAAACGGTGGCTTCATTGAACATTGGGCTTAGGGACTTTTTTCCTTTTCGGAATTTGTACTAACGCGCGGTGATTGATGCCGCTCTCTTTTTGCTTTGTTATGGTGGTTGATGTTGGGGAGGATAATAGATGTAGGTTAATGTACGTTAGCAACGGAATTCCAAGAATGACGAGAGAATTGATGCCGATGGACTTTTGACCTTGATAATGTGAAGTAACACATGCTCCTTACGAGCATAGAACTGTGATGCTATGCGTCTATATCATGGAAGACGTTCTCTCGTGCTTGTTTCAACGGCCACCTCTCAATTCATAACGAATCTCCGATCAGAAAACAGGGATAGGAAAAAAGGTAATGTTTGGAATATAAGTCAAGACGAATCTATGTATATGAGCAACTCTATAGGATATATAGCAGCAGTACTTTGATACATACATGGTGGTATACAAATGCCAAACGCAACTTCACCACCATTCCCTTTCGTATCATACGAAAAGACGCCCCCTATCTCACTCGTGAGAATATGAGCTTTCCTGTGTTTCTATCCTGGAGCCGGGCTGCTCAGAAGGAGACGGGGTAGATGCATGGAGGGCTTCGATTTTGCAAATGCCCCATACAGAAAGGCGTTCTTCCCCCCCCTTTTTCTTCAGTTCTCTTGACACGTCTAAAGAACGTGGCCAACATACCCTCCTCTTCTGTCTTGGTTGTCTTCTTCTCTCAGCTAGGTTTTTTTCTTCTTCAGGCACCTTACTGCTTCAGCGTAGCCTTCAGCCTCTTCTCAACAGCATCCAGATACTCGTTCGTCGTAACGTAATCGCCCCGTCCAGTCTTGCCGCACGCCAGCGCGAGGTCCTTGGTCATGATCCCGTCGGCGTCCACGGTGTCGACGCACGCCTTCTCGAGCGCCTCGGCGAACTCGACCAGCTCGGGCGTGCCGTCGAGCTTGCCGCGCTGGATCAGGCCGCGCGTCCAGGCGAAGATGGAGGCGATCGGGTTCGTGCTCGTCTCGCGGCCCTTTTGGTGCTCGCGGTAGTGGCGCGTGACGGTGCCGTGGGCGGCCTCGGACTCGAACGTCTTGCCGTCGGGGGTGATGAGGACCGAGGTCATGAGGCCCAGGGAGCCGAAGCCCTGGGCGACAATGTCGGACTGGACGTCGCCGTCGTAGTCTACAGGAAATTCCAAGTCAGTCATTTTGGTTCAGGAAGCCGTGGAGAAGGTCAAGGGGCCTTACTCTTGAGAGCCATGATGTAGCCGCCGGTGCTCTTGATCATCTGGGCAACCATGTCGTCAATCAGACGGTGTTCGTACCAGATGCCCTTGGCCTCGAACTCGGCCTTGTACTGCGTGTCGTAGAGCTCCTGGAAGATGTCCTTGAAGCGGCCGTCGTACTTCTTGAGAATGGTGTTCTTGGTGCTCATGTAGAGCGGCAGCTTCTTGTCGAGCGCCAGCTTGAACGAGGCGTGGGCGAAGCCCGTGATGGACTCGTCCGTGTTGTACTGCGTCTGGGCCACGCCGCCGCCCTGCTTGAACTGGAAGACCTCAATCTCCTCGGGCTTGCCGCCCTCGGGGGTGAAGACCATGGACAGCTTGCCCGGGCCGGGCAGCACGCGGTCCTTGGCGCGGTACTGGTCGCCGAAGGCGTGGCGGCCGATGATGATGGGCTGCTTCCAGCCGGGGACGAGGCGCGGGATGCGGGGGATGACGATGGGCTCGCGGAAGACGGTGCCGCCGAGGGCGTTGCGGATGGTGCCGTTGGGAGAGAGCCACACTGGGGGATATGAGTTAGAAAAGGCGTTGATGTGAGAGGTATTGGGAGGTCAGCAAGGCTCACTCTGCTTGAGGTTAAACTCCTTGACACGGGCCTCGTCGGGGGTGATGGTGGCGCACTTGACGCCGACGGAGTACTTCTTGATGGCCTCGGCGGCGTCGAGCGTGACCTGGTCGTTGGTCTGGTCGCGGTACTCGAGCCCCAGGTCGTAGTACTTGAGGTCGATGTCGAGGTAGGGGAAGATGAAGCGCTCCTTGATGCTCTTCCAGATGATGCGCGTCATCTCGTCGCCGTCGAGCTCGACGACGGGGTTCTTGACCTTGATCTTGCCGGCGGCGGTGGCCATGTTGCGGGCGGCCATGGCGGCGACGGAGAGCGTCTGGACGGCGCCGAAGGACGAGGGCCGGAGAGGCTGGAGGGGCCGGAGGGCGGCGCGGCGGGAGAGGGAGGCGAGGAGGCGAGGAGCAGGACTCATGGTGGACTGACGAATAGGGTTGGTGTAGTTGAGTCGTGGTATAGAGAGATCCCGAGGCAATTTGTCCGTTGACTGGAGCCGATAGCGGGAGAGGTGTAGATAGCCGGTAGAGGAGAGGGTTTTGTTTCTATATCCCGTCTCTCTTTCTGACACTCTTTTCACGGTTCGTACAATTCCGCTCTGGTGTCTTGAAACCGGTCTCGCAACTGCGTGAATATCAAGACCAAAGCCAAAGGGAATAAGCTGTTGAACGTCAAACAAGTGGCGAAGCGCAAAGAGGCAAGACGAAAGCCGATGCGATGCGGATGCGGATGCGCCTCTCTGCGGAACGAGGTGGATGGTGGGGTGAAGTGAAGGGCGGATCGGAGAACGCGCGGGGACCCGACCGGAGATCGACTGGATGCAACGCTGAGCGGATTTTTGCTCGATTCTCGAGAGGAGACACGGGGAGGAGAAGACGGGGGGTTTTATATGTTGCAAGGAATGACACAGACGAGGTCGGGGATTAATAAGAGAGTGAGAGAGGGAGAAAAAAAGACGAGAGGCAATCGTCGGTTGTTATCAATCTAGTCGGTATCGATAGCATCACGGCGCCGAACAACGGAGCTGCAAGACCCATGCGGTTTTCTATGAGATGTCGGTACGCGTTGATGGATTTCTTAAATCGCCTGAGACTACTATCTATTGATTACAAGGTAAAATCTACAGTAAACTTGGTGTCATGTATAGTCGTCAGAAGTGAGTGTTTTGTGCTCTCTCCTCTCTCCTGTCTCCCTCTCTTTCTGGGACAAAGTACGACTACAGTAGCATCAGCCATAATACACAGGCATCAAAGATGTCTTGAGCCTCCCCCACAGTTGGAGCACTCGATCCACTGCAAGGGCCCGGATATTACTAACTCGATGAGATTTTATTACTGGCTTCCCGGCCAGCAAGCTGCATGACAGGCCGCAGCTCTAACCTGCATTATCTTGATCGACGCCGATGTAGGAGCTGCTCTTGTTACTCAGTCATTTGAGTGCCAAGCTCAATACGGTATTAGATGTAAGACGTCGAAATTGGCAGTGAACATGTAAGTGAAGTGCGAGGAAGTAGGTACGAGACAAGTACAAAGCTGTATTTGACGTGGTTCAAATCGAAGACATCACGTCCTACTCTCCAACTTCACCATCTTCCTCTCCTCCCCACGCATCATCCTCACACATCAAACACAACATCCCTTTACCCGGACTCAGCCGCGCAACCATCCACAGCCAACTGCTGTAAACAGAAACTCCCAAAGTGCAGTTCGTGCGGGGTTCCGTCGAATGAGGAGGACAGGATGCATCATGACCAAGAATTGGAGTCGCAGCGATGCAACACGCTGGCTCGCTTTCCTCCTTCTCCGCACTCTCAAGGGGAAGGGTTCCTCTGAGCATCTTGACTGAATCATGTGTTTCCTTGTGATGAATGACCGGTCCTTCTTCTTCGTCAATATGCCTCGGTTTGACGTGATAGCTTGCCTCTCCTCCCATCACTCTCACCACGCTTCAACACCATCAACCCTCTCCGTAACCCGCGTCTCATCCATACGGCACCCTCACTCAGGATACACCATCTTCCTCGTAACCCCCCCATCAACAACCATCTCCACCCCCGTCACGCCCTCGCTCTCCGCAAGATACACAACCGCCCTCGCCACGTCCTCCACCTTGCCCACCCTCCCCGTAAGCTGCCACCGCATGTCCTCCTCACTCAGCCCGTCCTCCCACCTCGCCCCCTTCTCGTCCGCCTCGCGACACTCGTCCAGCACGTGGATCCAGCCCGGCAGCACCGCGCTCACCCGCACCCCGTCCCTCGCCAGCGACACCGCCATGCTCTGCGCCAAGCCCAGCAAGCCCGCCTTGGTCGCCGAGTAGGCCTCGTTGTCCGGCTCGCTCATGACCGCCCGCGTCGACGACATGTGCACCACGCAGCCCCGCGCCGCCCGCAGCATCCCCAGGCACGCCTGCGTCACCAGCATCGGCCCCGTCAGGTTCGTCTCGACGCTCCGGTTCCACTCGTCCACCGTCATGTCCGCCAGCCGCGTGCCCCCCACGCCGCCCGTGTACGCCGCATTGTTCACCAGGCAGTCCAGCCTGCTGCCGAACAGCCCGTCCGCCTGCCGCACCGCCTCCCGGATCTCCTGCGGCACCCGCACGTCGCACAGCGCCGCGTCAAAGTCCCGCCCGCGCCGGTGAGTCTTGGCCAGGACGCCTGCCGTGTGCTCCAGCTCCGTGGCGTTGTTGTCGACGAGGAAGACGCGGTGGCCCGACTGCAGCAGGATCCGGGACAGGCCGCGGCCGATGCCCCGTCCGGCTCCGGTGATGAGGAACGTCTTTGGGCCCGGCGCCATTTTGTGGTGATGATCGGTGATGAGGTGGAAGGTGAGTGAGAGAAGATGGAATGAAGTTGGAGGAAGCTTCTGATCCGCTGCCCCCCGCTTACATGTGCATGGCTTGATGTAAAACCCCCATCTCACGCGTGGCCGATGATGTCACATGGCATGGCGGATAGCTTCCCCCCCTGAATGTCATGGCTTTTATATCTCAATGGCTGCGTATCACAATGGCTGCCTCCAATCCCTCATCGATCCATTGTATAGTCATTGGCCTCTTTAGTATTCTCGACCTCACTCGCGCGTATTCCCATCTCTAGACTGCTCAAATATCAAATATGTCCCCAATGCCCTGCCCTCCGCCTCTCCGCACGTCCACAATGTCCAGCCTCCATCCCTCCCAGTGCTTCAGCGACCTCTTAATCTCCTTGATCCTCTCTATCCGCCGCTTCGACTCTTCCTCGTGTGCTTTCCGGAATGCCTCTTCGTCGAACTCCACGTCGTCGTCATCCAGCAAATCGTCGTCGCCGCCTCCTCCGGCGAGGGCGTTGAGGCCATGCGCAATAAACTCGCCAATGCCTCCAGCTGTCGATCCCCTCTTGCGTGTGGGAGGATGGTTGTTGCCCGAGAGATCCACGTCGTCGAAGCCGGGACTAGTGGCTTCCATCTCGCGTCGTCTCTCGATCCAAGCGCCGCTGCGAAGCTCGTGAATCTCCGCCTCGAGGCTGCGGATCCTCTTCTCCAGCTTGCGCCTGCCCTCGTCTTCGAGCTCATCCACGCCCTCGTCGTCGAGACCGCCACCACCATCCGTTGACTTACGACTGGCAAGCTTGGCGTTTTCGCTCTCCAGCTTCTCGACCTTGGATCGTAGCTCCAGTACCTCGCTCTCTGCCTTTTCCTTGTCCTTCCTCAGGGCTTGCGATCGTGCGTCCTGCTCCTTGTGCAGCGTGGTCAATGCCGTCACCTTCTTCTCTAGCGCCTCGACCTTTTTCTCCAGCTCTTCCTTTGCCTGCTTCGTCTCCTCTAGCTCGCGCTCCAGCGTCTTCGCCTTGGTCTCTGCGCTGGTGCGCTCGCTGCCTTCGCGGACCGCCTTCTCCGCCGTGCGCTCGAGATCCTTTTTCAAGTCTTGCAGTTCGCGCTGCGCTTTGCCGGCCGCGGCCTCGGCACGCGCCACCTTGTCTTCCAGCGCCGCAATCTGTTCCTTCTCCGACGACGCGCCGCTCTCCTGGCGCTCAACGCGGGCCTTGAGCTTGGAAATTTCGATTTCCATGGACTCTATGGTGGCTGATTTGGCGTCAAGCTCAGCTTGGAGCGACGGAGGAGAGGCGCTTATTGACACCGACTGACGGTGAGCATGTCCAGAGGTTCGTGATACTTGCTGTTGTAGTTGAGAGTTTTGGCGCTGTAGAGACGCAATCTCGTCCTTCTGCGACCATGTTAGTACAGGCTCAGAGTCTGCACAGGTGGACAGCGTAGGGAGGATCCTGCTCCTCCCTTACAAACACATACCAGCTTCTCTGTTTGGTCATCCTTGCCGCCCTTGGTGTCGGATTCGCGCAAGTCGGCCAGCTCCTCCTCTGCCTTCTTCCATCTCTTCTTCGAGTCGGTTGCGTCCTTGGCGAGGCGCTTGTTCTCCTTCTCCAGCTCTTCTATCCTAGCCACGTGCTTTCTGTAAATGTCGGCAGCCGTATCGCCACCCTCGGGACTGAATGGCCCAGGTGACATTGGGCCCGGACCTGCATTCGAGCCGGCGCGGAAAGACGTGGATCTGAGCTTCGATTGTTGTGCGAGGGATGGCGTCTCGGATGGTGGCGACTCGACGGCCTTGTCTTCTGCCTCTTCCTCCGCCTTTGGCTCCTCGCTAGCTGCGTTGTCCTCGGCAGGCTTGTCCTCGGCAGGCTTGTCCTCGGCAGGCTGGTCATCTTCGGCGGGTTTGTCGTCCTTGACCTCTGGCTCGGTCGGCTGGGGCTGCTCTGAGGTGTCTTCTGCGGCGTCGGGAGCGGAGGCCTCAGCTTCAGCTTTGGTCTCCGACTTTGCTCCCTTCTTCTTCTTCTTCTTCAATTGCTCGACCTAGAGGAGTCCGTATTAGACGCGCGCAAACACCTTGATGGGCCGACGGATGCAAGGCTCCAGTATGCATAAACAGCTTGGGGGACGAAGTGGGATTCTTACGCGCTTCTTGGCGGCCGCAATCTTCTCCTGCTTCTGACGCTCCAGTTCAGCTGCGTCCGCCATTGTTGATGAAGCCCGAGACAGAAGCGGCTGTTACGAGTCGTGTTGGTGTTTCTTTGGCTGTTGACGAGACGAGGTTCTGCTGCCCTCCCTTGTTCCTGGCGGGACCTTCGTCATAGGTGGCCAGTGTTTGGGCGCCTATACAGTGCTGACTACGCACAGTCTCGTCGCATACTGTGTTGTGCATCAAGAGAGAGGAAGTCACGGCCGCGCAGATTGCCAACGCCATATCGACAAACATGCGATTCTTGTCTTGATCAAAATCTTTGAAGTCTACGACAGATGGATCAGGAGTTCAGCGTGATTGTTTCCTTCTTCTTTGCCTACCTAGTATTGAGAGCCATCTACGCCTCGAGCCTCTGGTAAGTTCTCGGCAGCTGTACAGCCACGGATGATGCAGGTTTGCTCCTGCCAACCTGTTGATGCCACGATCAGCACATGACGTGAATCAAATCCTCCTTCTTCGAGGTCGTTCCTCCTAAGCTTTGCAACATTCTCAATCTTTTCCAACTCACTTTACAGTTTCTGATGCTCATCGTTTCTCTCCTCCCACTGCATCTCCTGGCCATCATCTTCAGCACCATCACAGCCCCCATTGAATCACACAGACTTCTCTGGCCATCGGCGGCTTCAAGATGAACTGGATGGGAGGCAACCTATCTCGACATCGCCGCGGAAAGGGCTGGAAAGAGGAATTGGCTCGCCAAAAAGAATATTTCGCAAAGGCACGCTCTCGACTGCGTGAGCAGGACAAACCCCGACCCCCCGGCACCCTCTCTGCGGCTGATTTTGTACCTAATTACACATCCCCAGCGAACATACCTACCGCAGGCCTACACGGAGCTAGAGTCAATCCTTCGTCAGTGCTGTGCGACAAACCTGTATCAGCTGCTCCTGAGGTGTCGGCAAGCCTGCGAGACTGGCCGAAGATGCTGCCAAGGCACGTCACTAAACCGCCAACAGCTTTTCCATTAGGAGAGAATGACAGGCCGCCGCCCCTGTCAGATTGGGCAGTAGGAGACCGCTCTATAGGTGCTTCTGTCCCAGCGGCCGGATTCCGGAGGCTTTTGAAGAGGATCGATTCTGCCGGAACTGAAATGCCGAGACGTACAGCCTTGCAGCCCAGAAGAGAAGGGGATCATTCGACCGATTTCAGGCATACCGCCGAGCAGCAGAAGCAAACGGTGGTGTCTCCAGGTCACCGCAAGCCATCGGAAGGCGGTAGGCGGAGAGACAATAGAAAGAGAAAGCTGAGGCAGGCCACCCCTTCACCCAAGTCCATCAGAATACGAGTGGGAAGCCAGGACTACCGATGGGGCAAGTCAAGGAATTCCATTGAAAGTCCCGCATATGGCGAACTCTCGCAGGCGCAAGGCACAGCAACCAAACGCCCGAGGAACAGAATACAGTCGATAGATGTGATTCACTCATCTCGTCTCGTCGATGAGGGTTTGACAGGCTCCTCTTCGTCCAGTAGCCACCCAACACTATCGTCTCCCTGCAAGAGTCGAGCATCGCGTCTCAGACAGCTTCACAATTCGACGAGCCAAGTTGTAGGACCAACTCCAGCAGAGCCTGAACATCGGGGTCCAGTTTATGACTGCGAATCAGCACCAGAATCACCATCCTCGGCACCATCAGCATCCGAAATCGACTCTACGGATAGCACAGCCGTCCAAGCCAGTGATGACGGACACATGCCCGAATCTGAAATGGATGAAGAGCGCATATGGAGGCAATGGCTCGAATGGTAGCTCCGTGTCAAGAATTGCGAGGTCAGGCAGCCAACACTGTCCAATTCTGCCTGTCGAGGTTGTTGAACGCATCCGCTCGTGCCTTCTAGCAGCTCAGGGATTGGTAACCACTCGGTTGCCGATCCAGACTCGCAAACTCGATCCCAAGAGACAATCTGACGGAGAAATTATTCGACATCCGCGTATCATATGCCGTTTCGAAGCATATAGCCGAGATGGCGGACAAGCAACAGCATCAGCTTCGGGGGGAGGGGATAATACGGAATACCACATGTGAAGGGACGAGGCCCCACACGATGTTGAAAAAACACAACTGCCGAAGTTTTAGTGCGGTCAGAGCTGCAAAGGCGACGACGACGTGCTCACACCTGAGCAGCTAAATCAGAGGGGTGGGGGGTCCGAGGGATTGAGCCGCCGCTTTTGGAGCTGCAAGGGTGAAGCTGGTGAAAATCTGGTCCTAGGGCCGATGGGAATTTCATCTCGTGTTAGATGGACATGAGACAGGGAAGCGATATCCCAACCCAGACGGCGATGCAGCACAAGATGCACCCTGACAGGCCTAGTCATACGCGGTCCCTGCCGGCCGGAGTCCGGCGAGGAAGAGCTGGCTGGTGGAGTCTCCTGGGGACAGCTCAAGCTCACCCTCAGACAAGCCAGGACACGTGCCGTCGACCGCGGTTCCGGCGCCAGAGCCCCGACGGCACGCTGTCATCCGCCTCGATCCGTGCATGTCTGGCCGAAGAAATTCCCGTGGCTGTCTTGGGGGGCCGCTGATGGCGACAAGCTCGCAGGTGGTGGCAGCCAGGGGCTTGTCCCAGTCAGGCGAGGCCAGGTGAGCAGCATGGCTCCCACGAGCCTATCCCATCACATCGATTCGCTGGAGGCGGCCACCCCCGCAGTTGTGCTGTGAAGCCATACCAGCCACGCTGAAAGCCACCATGGGTTGCCGAAATCGTGGATGGGAGGTGAGCCTCTTTACCCACCCTTATCTACAATATGTTGCTCGAAAGCCTTTGGACAAGGCCGAAGGTATGGTGAGCAGTGTCACCGCAAACACTGTTGCCATGTGCATCCGGCATGCTAGCTATCGAGTGGCGTGCAAGTGCGTGTTAGTGCCCTGGCTGCAAGCTTCGACAGCTTCCATGCAGATACTACATATTGCCAAAGCTCTGCGCTTGCATTACAATCTCCTACAGAGCCTCACGGATAGACTTGCCTCGCGCTTGGGAAAAGAGCAAGACTACTGCAGCCAGACGCTTCGAGAAGGAACCTTTGCTGGCCTGTCCTGTGCCGTATCACAATGTTTTCTTCAGCTCCCATGCATGCCGCCTCCGACGGGGGCCCAACGGCCTCACCTTCACAGCAAAGCAAACCCAGCCGTGCCAAGATGGCAGAGGCGGCCCTGGCTCAACGTAAGGACGGGGAAACACACAGAGTTTGGAGGCTTGAACCTGAGGAAGTCTAGATTGTGCCGTTGGAAGCACGCCGCCGACCTCGTGGAGCAGGGCCAATGAGGCTATCAAGCAGTGTGTAACGGCCGGTCCAAAGTCTGTTTGCAGGGGAGGCGCGCCAACGGACTCGCTCAAGATGGACTAGTCGACAGCTCAACGGGGAGAGTCCGCGACTATTGGAGGAAGGGAGATGTTGTCTGTTGCGTGCTTGAATCGACATGGCGCACAGGGATCACAGGGATGACTCGCAAGGTACGAGCACGCACAAGGCGGAGAGGCAGGATCAACGGCAGCGGTGCGTCTGATAACCGAAAGGCTCTCGCTCGCATCTACACTAGCAACTCCAATAGAGCCGTTGGAGATGCTCCGGGGCCCCGATTTTCGCGCCAATGCTACCCCCAGCACCAATGTTAGCCGCCACTTGCTGAACCGAGCCGATACGATGCGATCCCCGTCAGGTCTCATCATCATATTTGCGTATTATTTCCCTAGAGATGAGATGTGATCGCGCGGCTCGTTTGTTATGGAGTCGGTTGCATGAGCTGTTGTCATCTATTGCGAGTGATCCGTATACATTCGGAAAGTGGTGAACGGGAAGGTATCAAGGTGAGGAGGTGAGAAGGAAAGGAGACATCAATGTGAATGGGAAAGGAGAAGGAACTGGCAATGCAATATGTGAAGCCAAAGAACAACTTGGGAATAGCAACAAGAACTTTTCTCCATTTTCCAGACGCCGAACGCCAACCCAAAGAAACACACAATTGCCGAAAGTATTTTGGCCCAATTGAGCCAATCGACATATTATACCAAATCCACGTCCTCAAAAAGCATGCTTCCCAAATCTTTTTTTGGTCTCGTCTTGGTCATCCGAGACTTTGCCCAAAAAGCAAAAAGACACATGAAAGCCCCCAAATCGTAATTGGCAGCCAATAGGGACGCCGCTCCCCCTCCATCCAGCCCAAAAGCTCGAATGGGTGTGTGTGTGTGCGTGAGTTAATACTCGTCGTGCCTTGTTGATAGAAACTCTGCGCCACCACCTTTTTGATGCAAGAAAACCACAACGGCGTCGGTCCAAGTCTCACACCCTCTCTCTGGTGAAAGCTCGCGCTCCCGAGGGCTGCCCAGCTCAACGCTGACCATGCAACATGAAGCCCTGTCGGCCATGATCCCTGTCTCCAGGCCGGTTGCTACTCCCGTCTTTTGCCTTTACCCCTCTGTCAACTGTCATTTTTGCTTCCCTGTACCTGTTACTAGCAGGGAGATAGTATCTCGTACTTTCTGCGTCCCTTCGTAAATGCAAGTACACCCCACAAGCATCACAAAGGTTAGTTCGATACAGATCAACGAAGACCGCCACAGGTAGAGCAACCTGCAGATCAGTCTATTGCGGTATTGGGAAAGAAGTCGCTGGACACCTAACCGTATTCTTGCGATGTGCAGAGCTAACCTTTGTGATGCTTGTAGGGTGTACGATGTGCGGATACCTTATGCAGGTGTGCCGTTTCTTCAAAGGACTCTCAGCCAGCCGGCCCCGCCTTTGCCTGACGACATTGTAACCACGGGTAGGGCAGGTGGGAACGGAGCCCCGAAATTGTATCATTGTATGGATGTCCGTCTGCCGTTGATGATGGTGAAGCTCGGCAGTAAGCCACAGGCGGGGAAGTCAGAGCGGCCAACTCAACCAGCTCAGCCACTGGTGCTTGCTTGCTCACGACCGGGAGTCGGGCCCGGGCTTGGCTGGCATAGCTGAATGAACGATCAGACGAAGCATATCGCGCTGCTAGTATGCACACCACAAGCAAGTAAGGTACGAGCCCAGCCTGAGGTAGTGAGCACGTAGCTCCTCACAACTCATCTCGGACAAGGGAGACTTGATAAGTATGATATTTTGGGAGCTAACTGCTACCTGCTAAGAAAGTAGCTTTTCTGTGACTATGGTATCATTGGGTCCGGCCTGCAGGAGGGGAAAAAAGAAGAGTATGTTGAAGGAAGGCGCGGGCTAATGCTGAAAGAAACCGGGTTGAACAGACTCGGTCCGTAAGGTTCGTTTGGAAGTGCTGATCCGCTCTATGTGATGGTATGTCGGCAGATGTAAAAGTCGAAACTCTGATGGAAAGGATCGCACTCCGTTGAGAGCGCACAGCTTCTGTTTGGTGGGATGTCATGCAAGTAGTCAGAAGGAGGAGGAGGCAGCGGCAGAGGAGAGGGGTGGTGCCAGGGGTGTGTCAGTGGTTGATGACGCCGCTGTCGTCGAAGCACACCAGTACCCTGGTGCGAATCTGGGCTTCTCGTCTATTTCGGTTACTCTCGCCGGCGAATCTCCTTTCGTTTTGCTTGCAGGGACGTCTTGCACGTAGGGCATTCGTACCCCTGCCGGCCGATGTAGACTCTCTTGAGGCACTTGGTGCATCGCCACCAGGTGTGTGAAGCATTGCGGCCCTCGAACCAGTCTTCCTTGGCGGCGACCCCACGCTTCTCAATGTCTTCCTTGTGGAAGTCCCTCAGATGGTCGCGGAAATGGTCTCGGCGGTGAAAGGGGTCGCGGCGTCGGCCGCAGCGGGCGTAATCGCAGTGGTACGAGTCCTTCTGAGAGGAGGGAGCGTGCTTGTGTTTGTAGTGACGGTCAAGATCGGCGCGACGCTTGAAAGGCTTCGCATCGCAGCCCGGGTGGAGGCAGCACACTGGATAGTCGCGGCCACTTGAGGCAAACCTATGCTCAACTCAGTTAACCGCGAGTGCCGCTGGCAGTCTGCGGACGCTCAGAGGGCAACTTACGTTGGCGATTCCAAGGGTGAGGCCACTTCCTGGCCAGGAGTGGCATCCGGACTGCTGTAAGCCGACGACGCAGGCGTGCCGGCGCTTGCATATGACGGGAAGTAAGATGAGCTGAGGGCTGGCGAGGTCTGGTGTGCGAAGAAGGAGTCTGTAGACGTCGGTGATGCGGGGGAGCTCGATTCTGAACCCCCTTCTGAGCCCCCAGACTGAGAGGCAGGCTGTGAATCGCAGAGTTCAGGAGCGTCTGCCATGGTGTCGTTGCCGTTGATATCGAAGGAGAACCAGTCGCCATATGGCAGGTTGTATCCGCACACCTGGGCACCTTCGTATATTAGGCTCTCGTCATACAGCCGAGCGTCTATGCAGAGCTGGCTGTACGAGCTGAATTGCGAATCGTCGTCCATCATGGTGTTCGTATAATGTCAATGACGAACGACTGATTGCTCCGACGAAGCTAAGCAGCTATCGGCTCCAGCAATAGACACAATTGAGCGAGCAATTGTATCTAATTGCAAAAGAGAACAAAGGGCCACCTTGGTACAAAACGTATTTTGGGAATGCCGATATGGAATGATACGACGAGGTCGGTCGAGACAAGAGGCACCGCAGACGAGGGCAGTCGGCAGCTTTTGTGCTCAATGCTCGATGGACGACGCAGCCGGAAGTACATGTATATAGGCGTAGCCTTCCCATCTGAGAGCCACCAGGGGAAGGGCTGTGTATATTTCAACACATGAAAAAGTCGATAGCGAAACCTCAACCTCGTACTCTGTACCTTCGTCCTCGAGGTAACATCGGCAGCAAGGCTTCTGGAAGCTATCAAGCTTTAGCGCGTATGGATGGAGCCCGGTAGGGCGGAACTGTGCCAGGGTTGCTCCCAGGGTGACGTCGAGGTATCCGCTCTCCTGCTCTTCGATACAGAACCTTATGCGGAGGGGCGTCAAGCAAGTGAAGCACCAGGTCAAGAGGACTCGAGGCGGACACGGCCACGGACCGCAGTCCGGTAGGGGGTCGACGCTGTGCGACCTGCAGAAGGGACGAAGCCATGTGGAGATGGATGGTCAGACCCTGTCGACCCTTTGCGGAGTGGCGAGAGATCCATCGCCATTCGGCAGAAGTACCAGAACTCATATCTTGCTGCTGAGAGAGGAGCTATAGAGGCACCCGGCGAAGAGCCCGAATCGCGACCCTCCAAGCCGTTGCTGGTTGAGACCAACCAATCTCCAGTGGCCGCTGTTTCCCAATCCGGCCCTATTTGATTCGTGGGTCGCTCCATGGCTTTGACAGCTCGTGCGGCTGAGTCCTTGGCGGCCATGTCGCGTCCACGCCTATCCGAAGCACTCCCATCTCACTGGCATTTGTGAAGTGCAGACAGCTCGTCCGTCTTCCAGAAACGCATCGTGCTTTGTAGGTGCTCCGCTTTCAGGACCCTTGCCGCCCCATCATGCGGTCAACAGCAAGAAAAGCTATGGTGAGTGCGCAGTATGATGGCATATGTCGTTTGGGCATTGTTGACTTCAGATCTTGTGCTGCTTGGCGAAGACAGGAACGGCGGAGAGCAAGTGCAGAGATCCCAGGCACTAGAGCAAGCGAGAGTCAAGATGACCGCAGTCTTGCTGCAAACTCTGACTCGGGAGATTCGGCAGCGGTAGATTGAGTGTAAGTTGCTCAAGATCCGTGACAACGAACTTGGGGCTTGCGAGCAAAGACGCACGCAGACAAACGGCCATGTGTCTCCCAGAAATGTAGTAACCACGAGGGGAGTCCCCTAGTCCCAGTATCAGCACCACTCGCAGGCCGAGAAATGCAAGCCACACCACGCCAACAATGACCGTCTTTTTTGATGTCGAAACTAATAGGGCTCATTCGAGGGTTAATTACCCAGAGCAGATTCGCTGCTGCACACCACGTCGGCGTGCGTCCAACAACTACCACTGGTAAAGAGCTGCTTCGGACAACCAGATTAGTCTCTGAAGGGGCAAGTGCACGATGTTCCTCGCAAAGCCCTCGGGAATCCCCACCTTGTGACCGCATCTTCCGAATCCCGAATCCCAGAGGCCGGAACGGTGCCTACGTGTGAGCCTCAAGATGTGACCACAACAGGCTTCTACCCAAACAAGCATGTCGGCATAAGATGTTGGGTTCACTAGCGACCCAGCTATTGAGCCAATGGCACATGTCGCTCGGCAGGGAGTGGTGCAGCGATAGGCACGTTGTCTCGCGGTCCAGGTACGGGACGGCTTGGTCGACACCACCTTGCTCGTAGGATCTGGACGGCAGTTGTCTCGTAAGAAGATGATCAAGGAGCGATCAGAACAGGTCTAAGCCCTGTCACCACGAGACCAAGTCAATGGCAAGGGCCAAGCCAGCTTACGTATCCCGTACGAAATACACCCCATTCCTACCAACGGGCTGTCACTCCGCGCAAGCGAGCCCAGGGAGAGGTGTGAATCAACGTTTGGAACGTTGGGATGCTTCTACGGGCCTTCACAGGTGGCAGAGTGCTTGAAGTAGCATAACCAGACCTGACAAAGAACCGTATGCCCGGCCTCTTCCTGAAGTCATCTTAGTACAAGCAATGGCTGCCGGTCATGCCCAGAGCGAGCTCGCAGCTCGTACTCACAGATTCATCTCTTGAAAGTGGCACCGCCGCTCACGATCTACCCGTAGCATCCTGCTCGGGCTTATCCAGCGGGCAAAGATGATGCAAGATTCCGGCCATTCGCCCTGATGATTGTACCGAGCTAGGGGAAATTGATTGCTGGTCTTTGAAGGCTGGTGGTGTGGGCACAGCCTCAACAAGACCGGGAGCCTGTCTGGGCGGACAAAGCGGTGTCAGATTGTCCTTTTAGGCTGTGACGACGGCCTATCAGCTTTTGGTGATGCTTGCATGTTGGGAATGCGAGACATGATATTGCGGACGGAAAGCGGCGAGAGGCAGCGAGAGGCAGAGCAGGGGACGAGTGAAGGATGCTCTGTGGACTCGGATTCGTATATCTCGCCGAAGATGAGGAAAATTAGGAAGCCCGATAGAGTGACAGAATGCATAGAAGCAAAGCGCCCGGCTGCAGTGGGAGTGAAGCAGTCAGAAGTGAACTTGGAAAAGGGAAGAGAAGAGCTTTCCCAGAGAAGAAGCAAGAAGAAGCAGTGACCTGCACCTGCCTAGCGATTTGGCACTTGTCTCGTGGAGCAGTGGGAGAGCCTGAGAAAGAGCTGGGCCGGGATGCATGATGCGCGCCTTCCTTGAGTGCTAGCACGACATGGAGCCCGGCAAGTCGGAATGGCAGGACCCTTGAAGCAAAGGGAAGAGGTTTTCTTTCGGGAATCATAAGATAGAGGGTAGGAATTCATACTGAAAGTACTGGCTCTATAGTGTCGTGATAGAAATGTGTATTCAAGATCGAAGTTCTGTTCTTACTGGTGTATGAAAAAGGTGTCGACATAGGTTCATCAGTCAACACTGCTGCTATAGCTACCTATATGGATATCCCACCTTCATTAATCTGTCTAATTGCTCTAGTCAAAGGTGCTGTCTTTGTAAGAAGAAGGCATGCATATCTCAGAGCTCGGATGGGTGTGGCACGTCGACCAACTACTGGATCTACCGAGCACTACAACCAACACTCAAACAGGACGAGTTTCGATAAGTCTCGGGCACTTCCAGAAGCTTGTCTGAAAAATCCTTTGTGATGTTTGGTTTAGGCTAATATACCTAGTAGCAGTGTAGAGTCTGCAATATGAATCCGTGCCTCGTCTTGATGGACGACAACGACCTTTCCCCAGATCTGTTCCAAGACATGACCACAAAGTAAAGACACCTGTCCAAGCCCAGCGGTATCTACTCAATGCAGTCATCTACTGAGAAGCAGAGTGACTGCCCGAGGCCATGGTCTCCTTAGCATCCTCCTCCATAGCCTGGTCCCCATCCTCGTCCTCCCCCAAGACAACCCTGCCAGAGTTCCACTTCATGTGCTCCCTGGCAACGGGAACATCCCCAAACACCTGCGCCATGGTGATCCAGTGCATGCAAAACTGCAGATACTCCTCGTTCTGCGCCACCTTGGTCTCGTACGCCCCGAGGAGCTCCCGCTGCCGCCCGACCTCCTTCGTCAACTCCTCAATCTTGAGCTCCAGCTCCTCGATGAGCTGGTACTGCGAGTCCTGCTCCTCCCGCAGCCAGCCGATCTGGCCGCCGGTGGTCCAGCCCACGGGGCAGTCCTCGCGGCGCCCGTACCGGTCCGCCTGGTCGCCGAAGAGCGCGGCGAAGGACTTGGCCACCTTGTTGAAGACGGTGGTCTTGAAGTTGACCGTGTCCGGGTCGGTCGCGCCTTGCATGCCGGGAGAGGCGTTGTCTTTGCCGGTTTGGTAGGCGGGGGCTCGTTTGGCCTTGAGCTCTTCCTTGGTGGTTGGGTCGTACCACAGGACGTGCTTGTTGCCGGTACTCATGTTTGAAGTGTTTCTAGATTCCCTGTATCAGCTTTGACGGCAACGTACTTGGAACATTGAGTACTTACCGAGTAGAGAGCTTTGGTTGTTAAGTCCAGTTCTGTTGCAAGAAGGGATGCAAGAGTGTGAAGTGTATGAGTTGAGGTTCTTTGAAATCAGAGGAAAGAACCTGCTTTATACTAACCTCTATCGCGAACAAACAGATGCATATGCAAACGGAGCTGCTTCTAGACTTTCAGTGGCTTGTTTTTTTCCTCACATCTTACCCGGTTTCCTCGATGATTCAGAGCAGTTATCGTCAACAGCCCACTCGCTCCCCCCTTTATCAAACAGAACACTGGGCTTTGCAGCTTCAGCTACCAATAGCAAACCTTCATTAAACAACACCTAGATGTTGAGCTCGTTTGCTTTATTATTCTATCCTATCGGATTCCTTCACGTCGTCGGATGTCTCCGCCTTCTCACCTTGATGTCTCCGTGCAAATGTGCACGAAGAATCACAGTACAAGCGGATAGCAACTTGATACTTTGAAACAATCTTCTTGAAAACATCTGCATATGATCATGGTGGACTTTCTAGATACTGTGTGCATTGTAGTCTCTCTGCTGCCGTCAGCGCTCCCGTCCGCACCTGCAGGAGCTTACTCTAGATCTAGACATCAAGGTGCCAGATCACATCTCGATATAGCTCACCCACACACTCATTACCCCAACCCTGCAAAGCCAGCTTCTACTAGATACCCAGTTACGACTTAGAATACACCACAAATACCTACTGTTAACCATGAGATTTGCAAGATCCCCACACTCGAGTTACACTCTCCCACTCCCCCTCCACCTGCCTTCAATGACTTCACATCCCTTGGCGAGTCATGCCCCGACATGAGACTCGGATGCAGTCATACCAACTTCCTCGCCTGTAAGGAGGAGGAAAGGACGATTGTGAGGGGTGGGCAAGCAGGCATCTTGACTCGAGGCTTATGCGGGGAAGACAGGAGGGAGGTCATCTCGATATCTCAACACCTAAGTACATTGTAGAGATACAGCTAGATAGCCATACGCTCAATCAATCGCAGAAATCTTCAAGTCAGACATATGCCGGAGATTCAGGGGGGGAGGAAGTATATATCCCGATATGCCAATATGACTCCTTGCTCGAATACGAAGAGTGGTGCAGTTACGTGGTCACCCAACCGCATCCTGTTTCTCGATATCAAGGGTTACGCGCCGAGACTATGTATCATCCAATACAAGTTACCGGCTCTATCTGTCTACGACAAGTCCTAGGAACTGCTTTATCCTACAGACATATTCATTCAAGGCCGCCTCGTTTCGCAGCTGGCGAGATGCCCCTGTCATCTGCATTATTCACACCTCGCTGAGGTGAAGTGCTCCTTAGGAAAACCGTTGAAGCTCAGTTACTACTCCCTGCTCTGACGGCGCGTTGCGTCCACGACTCTGCCGTTTTGCCAATACGTCCCTACACTATGGGAGTCTAGACTCTACAATCAGATCAAATCATAGTACAATCACCTACTGACAAACAAGGGTGTGAAGCTACCCTGCATGATACAGGCCAAGGTTCGCTCCCCCGTCTTGCTCGAGATTTTCAAGGCCCCAACTTTAGCTCAAGCGAGCATTATGGCGATCAAGACACAATCACTCCCTCATCAAGATAAGAGTAAAAGAGACAAAAGCAAAAGGCAAGCAAGTGGCAAACAAATTCCCAGTGCGGCATCAAAGACCGCCCTCATGTGGATTATTCTGACACTAGTTGATTCCCCGTCCGGAAAACCCAACTGTGATAGCGGCCATGTGTCATTCACAGCTACCGTGATGCTCTCTGTAGAACTCCCATACCGAAGAAAGAGATGAGATGAGAAGATGGAAAGATGGAAAAGGTAAAAAGAGTAAACCATCATGGGCAAAAGCCACGGAAAACAGAGCAAAACATATCAAAATCCCCTAGCCCTAGCCCGTGCGTGTTCCTTCGTGAAAAAAAAACCAACATCTACCTAGATGTCATCCTCGAGGAATTTGTAAGCAAACTTGAAGTCCGCCTTTCTTCGGTTCATCCTGTTGGGTCAGAGCGTATTAGTTGGTTGAACTCGGACGAGACGATTAGAGAGAAAAGGGGAGATGTCTTACCAAGTGCTCTCGTAATCAAAGAACCGATATGTGCCCTGCTCAAATTCTTCGGTGATGTTCTTGGGCTCTTCATGTCGCTGGAACCAGGTCTGGTACTGCTTATGAAACCGCCAACTCTGGTCTTTCAGCGCCTTGGCCGCCAGGTATTGCTGCGCCGTTCCTTGCTTGTAGTAGAAAACGTAGAAGAGCGTGTCGGGATCGATCCTCGAGTAGAGTCTCGGGTCGTCAAATATGGGAAGCGGCTGGGTGGGAAAGCCAGAACCGGTCTGAGGCACGGGCATGTCCGGACGATATGTCCGCGGAACGTCAGCCTCGAATGCACTCGGATAGTTTTGTGCGCTCGACCTCAAGAGATTGAGCGTGGACTGTGACAGAGGCTGATATGGCCGCTTCCTCGATGTCTCGTAAGAATCGACAAGATCTTGCAAGGATGCAGGTAGATGGTAGATGGACTCCTCTTCACGCTCTTCCGCGACAGGCTTAACACCATTCGTAGATCCATTAGGAGGTCCGTTGGTTTGGGGAGGAGCTTTTGTTTCCCAAATGTTAGCGAGAGCTCTCGAGTGATGATGAGGGGCATGACCTGGAAAGGGGATTTGAAAGGGGAAAGGGGGTCCAGCGACTTTCGCCAACGTACCGTTTTGAGACTCGGATGATGATGCCTCCGAAGTAGCCGGCTGCTTGCCCGAAGCCTTGGATTTCTTCGTCGACTTCGTACTTGGAGGCTCAGCATTCTCGTTGGCGACGGGTGCAGGTGTAGGTGCAGGAGCGGGTGTGGGTACGGGAGCAGGTGCAGGCGCAGACTGCTTGGGCTCGGAGGGCTGTGACGACGATGCCTGAGCGGGCTGTGCGAACGAGACGGCGGGAGAGTTGGTGGCACTTGTTCTCGACTGCGCCGGGGGTAGGGGCGAGATGCCGACGTTGAGTCCAGGTGGCGGCGGTAGAGGAGCGATGCCAACGTTGTTCTTGTCGCTGGCGGCGGCAGCGGCAGCGGCGGACGCGTACTTGAGCCCCTCCCCTGCCGGCCTCGTGGGAATGGAAGCAGGCTTCATGGCAGGACTGCCGCTTCCCCCAGCCCCTATCGTAGACAATGGGGTATGGAGCGTCGCCAGCGCCGGTAAGGGAGACTTGGACTGCGCCGACTTTGCCCGCGTCGTCGATGACGTCGTGGAATCAGTATCCTTGGCGGCTTTCCTCGCTTTCGACGGCGGTTCGATCTCGTGGACGTCATCCTGTATGGACTGCGTATCCTGGGACGAGTTCTTCTCGGCGTCCTGGTTCATGCCAAAGACGCCTTCCTCTTCTTCCAGGTCGAGCTCGTCGTAGATTTCCTCATCGTCCATGTAGTCCTCGTTCATGCCGTCGGACACATAGTAGCGAATCTGTTCCTCCAAGGCGGTGACCTGGTCCGTGTCGATGCCGCCATTCTCTAGTGTTCTTCGAATGAGCTCCAGCTTGCCCTGATGCCATTTATGCCTCTCGATGATCTGGTCGATCTCGGCCATGCGGGTTTCCTGGGCAGTCTTGTTCTTGCCCTTCTTCAGGGTGGCTTGTATGGACTCGTTCTCGGCTTCGAGCGTCTCGATCTGCAGCTCCAGCTCATCGACCATGCTGCTGAGGAATTCGCAGGCCTCGACCTTGGCCTGTTCTTTGGGATCTAGTTTCGCTGCGGCTTCGAGGCCCACTTTGGAATACGCCTTGGTCTTCATGGCCTTTTCCACGGCCTTGAACTTTTCCATTTGCTAGAGAGGGGGGGAAAGGGAGAGGAGAAGACAACGGTCAGTATGCGCCAGTACATGCATCAATGCCCAAGATGACGGGGGTTCCACCAACAGTCTCAATCAATTTTCGATGCTCCAATAAGGGAGCCTTGTCCTTGATGTCGTTGCTGGCAGCCCATGTCTTGATCTGGTCGCGCAGTCTCTGCAGCTTCTTGATCTCGCGCTTGAGGTTGTCTTCCAGCTTCTCCTTCTGGGCCGGGTTATTTGACTGCTCGATCTTCTCGTAGATGGCCTCGAACTCGGCGACGCCTTCCGCCACCTTTTTGAAGCACTTGTCGACTTCTTGTTGTAGTTTCCTCGCCGCCATTGTGTCGGTTGAGGAGGGGAGAAACGGCCTAGCAGCGTCCTTGCCGGTTGAGCCTGGCACTCAGGTCTGTGTGGGATGAGGTACTGTGCTGGGACTCTGCAGATGGGAGTCCGTCGAGGGGAGGTCGAGGCTTTTGGTTCGTTTTCGTGGGGCAACCTCTACGGCCAGAGGGTGGTTTTTATGCAGGCGGGATGCGAAGGGGGATTCGATCGTCGTGCGCCACGTGATAGCGGTGCAGCAGAGGCGCACAGCAAGCGAAGATGGAAGCGATGGAGGCGCTCGGTCTCGAGGTCGGATTGAGGACAACTGACCGGGGGGTTGCGCTGCGGCGGGATCTGGTTTGTGAAGTCGACGAACGTGAGAGATTGAAGTCGATGAGGCCAAGTCGCGAGGCTGCACTTGGCTAGCAGCGGGACGTACTGGCTGCTTTGCGAAGATTAGCCGGGGGGAGCAGGAACCGCAGTGATCAAGCATGGCAAAGAGGAATTGGAGTTGATCAGAATGAGGATCAGATTAGCAAAATGATTTGATATTATGTATTGTTTGCTTTGTTCTCATATTTTCTCATCCGGTGATTGGGTTCTGTTGGCCAAACATCTCTCATCACTATCAGCAGGTACCTGGCGCGGCGGGATGTCTAGCCTGTGGCTACAGCCGTTCTCACATGACACAGATTTGGATATGCGATTCAGCCAAAGCACGATCTTATCACCGATTCAAGCCACTTTTTCCGTTACCGAGACGTCGAGAGCTCGCTCACCGGTATCGGTATCGGCTTACCTTGATGATAGTATTGTCCCAACGAGTCGCCTGTCTCTCTTTCGACATTGCATTTCCGCCGAGCGAGGGCCGAGCAAAGAGGCGGCTGTTGGACTCCCGCCTTTTCTTCTACTTACCTTACCCTTGAGCGGGGCTTTTGCCTTCTGTCTAGACATTCCGATCTTTGCGCTTTCGGTGGAAAAGGCATTCACAATGAAGGGTAGGCATGATATCTCCTGTTCCATTTCTCATTCCCTGCCATGCTGGGGTGGCGTCATGTACCAGACTTCAGTAGCTTGGCAATGGATACCTATCTAATCGACGTTCTACGTGAAGCAATCATTCAACGTGTGCTCTCTGCGTCTGTGACGGTAGAGAAAGAGCTGGTCTCCTCCATTGGCCGAGGCGTGTTGGTGTTTGCGGCCGTTGCGCCGGGCGATACCGAGAAGGAGGCCGATTCACTGGCCAACAAAGTGGTCAAGATGAAACTCTGGGATGATGAACAAGGGGGACGAGTGAGTGAAGGGTCCCCGTTGAGATTCGAGACATGGCTGATGCGGTTGGCGGTCGATAGTGGAAGAGGAGTGTGACGGACATTGAGGGCGAGGTTCTATGTGGTGAGTCTCTTGGAGTGTGCGCACCTTGATGGTGTGGCGTTCGGTACTCATAAATATCAACAGTATCCCAGTTTACGCTGTTGGCCAAGACGAAAAAAGGCACCAAGCCGGATTTCCACGGCGCAGCGAGCCCCGAGGAAGCGAGCCGGCTGTATCATTACTTTGTCCAGAGGGTGAAGGACATGTACCAGGTGGATCGAGTCAAGGACGGCAAGTTCCAGGCCATGATGGAGGTTGCGCTGGTCAACGACGGACCGGTAAGTGCTGAACTGAGGCCATCTCGACTGTAAGTGGTGCTATGCTGACAGGGGGTTGATGGCGTTGATGCCGACAGGTCACCTTGGAGCTCCAAGCAGGCGCCCCAGTCTCTGAGCGGTGAGTGTTCGGTGAGGCTGATGATGATGATGATATATATAGATATACAAGATAGACAGTTGATCATCCGATAGACATGAAACCGCGGGTTGCATTGATCTGATACAGATACATCTGTGTTGCCTTATCCGTTCAATGGCCTTGTTCAACACCATCTGATAAGTTAGATACCTGATACAGTACAACATGCATGTCGACAACAGGGCGACACCAGCCCATGTCTGTCATCTGCAGATTACACGCATCGTCTCGCCCGCAACCCCCGACAAAAAAGTCATCCTGGATCCATGCAATGCGTGATCCCCTTTCATGCGCTGCGGCCCAGAGCAGCGACCAGCCACTCACCTCTGCAGCCGGTGCTAGAAACTTCCACGATGGCGGGGTGGCCTAGGCACTAACGCCAGCACTAACAGCCCCTACAGTAAGGAATTACTCCAAAAAAGTGCTCCAAAAATGCCTGAAGAGCCGCACCAACACGATCATGGAGGGGCAGCGATGGAGGGGCTCAGATGCACAGAACTCATCACGAACGGCAGTTGAGCTGCTTTTTCCGTCGCCTTTCGCTCCAGTTGGGCTGTCTGGCGCTTCGTATTAGCACGAGCCCAAATACAAACCGTCCAATCATGTGCAACGACAGCTGCAAACCATAAGGCACCCGATGCTGATCTACTAGTAGGTTCCATGCCAATACCTCCTGGCCGGCTCCCGCTGTAAGCACCCTCGAGGTACTGATATGGATTCACTTGGTCTAGACTTTGTCCACAGCCTTTCAATTGAAGTGTACCTCGCTCTTGTACTTGTAGCCTCGTAGCTCCCTTCCAAGATTCTTCCTCTTCCTCTTCCTCCTTCTTCCCAATCATCAACTTTTTCCTCCTCTTCGTCTTCATCTTCTGCCTCGAACAATCTACCTCTGAATACCCTCACTCTACTTCCACCTTGTTGCAGCTTGGTCAAAGCACTCAGTTGCTAGCTCGACCCCGCAATCGTCATAATCCAGAGAAGCCAAAGGAATCACCTGCAGGCGCACGTCTCTCAAAGTTGCTGTACCACACACAACCTCTTCTCTCTTGCTTCTCCAACACCAATTCGACTCCTCACCCAATCTCCCAGTCGACAGCACATCTCCTCTCGTCACCACCGTCGCAATGGCTTCCGAAACCGAGACCAAGCCCCAGCGGCCCCGCGTCTTCTTCGACATCACGCTTGGCGGCAAGCCCCTCGGCCGCATCACCATGGAGCTCTACTCGGACCTCGTGCCCAAGACGGCCGAGAACTTCCGTGCCCTCTGCACTGGCGAGAAGGGAATTGGAAAGTCAGGCAAGCCCCTGCATTACAAGGGCTCCATCTTCCACCGAGTCATCAAGCAGTTTATGATTCAGGTATGGTCCAGTCTATCCTGCTCTCTCGCTCTCTGCGCTTCTTCTTCTTGAGAATGGAGCTATGTTCTGCTAACACTGAAACTCACAGGGTGGTGACTTTACTGCTGGAGACGGCACTGGCGGCGAATCCATCTATGGCGCAAAGTTCGAGGACGAGGCTTTCCCCAAGAAGCATGACAAGCCTTTCCTCCTGTCCATGGCCAACGCCGGACCTAGTATGGTGCCCCCTCTCCCCCCCGCGAGCTTCTTACACCCAGCAGCTGTAGCTAACATGTACATTTTACCCAAGACACCAACGGCTCCCAGTTCTTCATCACTACAGTCCCCACGCCGCATCTGGACGGTAAGCACGTGGTCTTTGGCGAAGTCCTGAACGGCAAGTCCATCGTTCGCCAAATCGAAAACGTCCGCACCGAGGCTGGCGACCGACCCTCCCGCGAAGCCGTCATCGCCGACTGCGGAGAGCTCACCGGAGACGAAGCCCTCGCCGCCGACGTCAAGCAGCCCGATGCCCTGGGCGACCCCTACGAAGACTTCCCCGAAGACTGCGCCACGCCTCCCGATGCCAAGACCACCTTCAAGATCGCCTCGGACTGCAAGGACTTTGGCAACAAGGCTTTCAAGGCCGGCAACCTGACTCTCGGGCTGGAGAAGTACGAAAAGGGCCTGAGGTACCTCAACGAGGAGCCTGACCTGGATGACTGGCCCGAAGGCAAGGCCCAGCTCGACGCCCTCCGCTTCTCCCTCAACAACAACTCCGCCCTTTTGCACGTCAAGCTCGAAGCCTGGTCAGAGGCCGTCAACAGCGCCACCCTCGCCCTCGCCGTCGACGGCATCCCCCCCGCGGACCGCGCAAAGGCCTTTTACCGCCGCGGCTTCGCCTACGTCCGCCTAAAGGACGAGGAGGAGGCCCTCAAGGATCTCGAGGAGGCGCACAAGCTGGCGCCCAACGACCCCGCCGTCGTCAAGGAGCTCAACGCCGTGCGAAGCAAGGCCGCGGCCAGGGCGGCAAAGGAAAAGGCCGCCTACAAGAAGTTCTTTCAATAAGTGAGAAGAAAAAAACGGAGGAAAGCATTGTATGTTGATGAGCAGAAAAAAGAAAGAAAGGACAAGCACGCGTGCACCAGGAAGAGGCGAAAATCACAGGGTGTTTAGTGGTAGCGAAAAAGGTTGAAGCCGGAGATACTTGAAGCATTTTTTTTTCTTTTGATCAGATAAGCATGGGAGGCGTACAAGGTTAGAGAAGAATTCTCGCAAACTCTTAACGGTATGCTGCGATAAGGTAGTCAGGCATGTGGTAGGAAGATAGGTACCATCGCAAATTATAAAGCATGTAATCCTGCTATGAGTCGAATTTGCCTCTCTCCCCTTGTAAGCAAAGCTCGATGGTTGCTGTGATTTTGTACGTGGATTTCGACATGGAGCTCATCATCGGGCTTCCTAAAGCATTCACGATGCTGGTAGGCCAAGGGGCGGTACTAGTTGAAAATCAAAACGCAATAACTTCACAGTTACGACTCCGAGGATACCTCACGTCAAGAGAGGCACGAGTCCATGAACCAGAGTATACAATGTACGACGACGTGGTAGGCAGCTTTACAACTCGTTTGCTTGATCTTCCAAACACCCACTTCACTACCTATGCCAACAAGCTATGAACCGCCAAACAAGAGCAAACAACAGAAACTGGCCAACCACAATCTAACAATGCTTTGCCGTTGCGCATAACGTATACACACATTGTGCCACCAGGCCCTGAAAAGAAACATGTTCTCCAAGAGAAGAAAAAAAAACCCTTTTCCTCCAAAAATATTCCTGAATGGGAAAAAAAAAAAGGAAGAAGAAGAGAGGAAAGAAGAACAAGAAGAAAAGAGGAAGAAAAGGGGGAAGAGGCAGGGGCACGGAGAACCCCCCCAACCACCCCCAACTTCGCACCACCGGTTTGATATGCATCAGTTGAAAGAAAAAATAATGGGAAATAAGGGAGAGCTAGGAAACTGTGACGTTAACGAGAGCTAGGCGAAGCTGGTGTCTTTTTATCCGTCTTCCCTATTCCACTGCAGATCTAGAATGCCATATCATAAAAGATCATGGGCGGGCAATATGGCCCCCTTCTGGACTACAAGGAGAAGAGAAAGAAGGAGACACTGGCAAGGGTGAGATGTGTATATATGAGATGAGAGAACCTCCAGTGATGACTCCCGATACAGTCTCAGCAACCACCTCGGGAGGGGAGGGATCTGGTCGATAGAGCTGGGAGCGGAAAGATGCAACGAAAGAGCGTAATGAAATATGGGAGTGAAGCTTGAACAACTTTCTCCATGCAAAAGACATCGTGTCCTAGAAACCATTTTGTGTATCCGATCAAAGAGAAAAAAAGAAAAGACGTCTAAAAAGCCAGACAACAAGAGGTAGATGTGGGTAGCCTGACAAGGTTCGAAATATGGTCAAGAGAAGGAGAAAAGGATGATCAAAAGGTAATGTAGAGAGGGTCACCCTTAGGGCAGACTTCTTGTTGGTCGATATCCCAAGATCCGAGTCATGCAAGTGTATATGTGTGTGTCACATATAAGTAGCAGTCAAGGATGAAGAAGCGTGGGCTCATCGCTGCCCTTTGCTCTCGGGGCTTTCGGCTCTCACACCACCAATCTTCATGATGCCACTCAATAGAGTCCTGCCCATTTTGCCATTCTTCTGCTTTGTAGTCCCGCCGGCGGAGCCGCTTGCTGCTCGAGGACTGTTGCCCTTCCTCGGGTCGGAGTCTTCTCTCCCGCGCTTCCATTCTTTACTGCGCCGATTCTGCTTTGTCTCGCCGCCTCCATCGCTGCTAGAACTGCCGGGTGGCCGCTCGTAGCCGCTGGGCATCGAAGATGGACTACCTGGGTAGTACGGGTGGTATGGCCCGGTGAAGTTCACCTGTTCCAAAATCTCGGCCAGTTGGTCGGCAGACATGTACGACGGGACCTCCCTGCTCCGGAAATCCATGACTTTGGCAAGGCAAGCGTCGGCGCGTTTCTGTAGGCCAAAGCACAAATCGTTGAAGACCAGCAACTCTCCGTCGGCTTGCAGGTGTTTCGCATCGATAGGCCGTGCATCTACCCACAGCTTGACAAGACTCGCATAGCTCCGGGCTTGGTCAATCAAGTACGGCAGGCTGGGAAACCCTTCGCGGGCCGTAGGCCCCAGACGGTTCAATATCGTGACGGGTGTAATGTAACTGGGTGGCAGGGCTCGGGCTGTCCGGTCGGCTGGAATACTGCAGACGTGGTCGATGAAGCCTCGGAATGACTGGCGTTGTTGAGTCAAGAAGCGGTTCATCGGTTCCATGTACTCTTCTCGCTTTCCAAACGTCGAAAGGTTGGAGAGCTTCTGCAATGCCTTGGCGATGAGCGTCAAGGTACGCTGTGCCTGCGGTTTAGGATGATCTCTGAGAAGTCCGAACAGCTTTGGGGAGAGGATGGCCGGACAGATGAAGCGCAAGAACAGGAAGCCCGAGATCGAGGTGTAGCTGACGGTGCGGAGGAAGTCACTGTAGCGGTCATCTGCTACGGCTCGGATGTATTTGAGAATGTGTCTTAGCTCTGCCGGTATCCTTTCGGCCGAGTCTGCGATGCACAGCCAGATTTCCGTGGTGAGATGGATGAGACGGCCCCAGTGATGATCCAAGTCGGCGCCTGCTCCTGTGTGCGCCAACTTGCTCGGATCGACCTCGCAATCCGGGTTCAGTTCGTTGATTTCGCAGAGTTTATCCTGCAGAATCTCCTCCAGGTATTCTTTGCCCAGGCGTCGCATATGGAACTCGAGCGACTGCGTCAGCAACGAGTTGCCTCGAAAAAGGAGGTTGGCCTCGCCTGCCAGCGTCTTGTGAATGTCTCGGACCATCATTTCTCGTTCGTTGGAGGACTCCAATGATTCGCTCGACTTGAGCCTATTGCTGAAGCGGTACTTCTTGATTGACGTCTGGTTCCCTATGCCGTCGATCTCGTCCTCGACCAGAGCCATCAACCAGTCGCTTGCGGAGCCAGAGGCCTGGAAAATGTTGAGAAACAGCTCCGACAGGACACGCAGCTGGCCCGGCAGAGATGCCGAGATGAGAGTGGTGAGGCCCGTGGGAAACCGGTGCAAAACCTCGGACAGCGGCTCGTACTCTTTCGACAGCAAGGCGACGTGCTCATCATGAAATACCTTGATGAGCATGGATCCGATGTTTTGCTGTCTTTCGTCCAATATTGGCCACCACTGCTCCTGTCCCTGGCCCCTCTCCAGGTCGTTCAAGGCAATCTTCACGCTCCCGCATATTATCTCCTGTGAAGTGGGTGGCTTTGAGTACCCCTCGGGGCCGCTCTCGACTCGTTTCAGCACGACGGAGAGGTCTTGAATGATCGGAGGCAGATCGTTGAACTCGCAGTCCTCCCTCCAAAAGGGGTTTTTGGTATCCATTTTGGTAGTCGTTCTCGCGCGGACCTCACCATCCAGAATGACTTCGGCTAGGTAACATCCCACCAGAGGATCCGGCCCGGCCCTGCCATATCTCTCCGGAGAGAACCACTCGGGTCCGCTGGGGTTGGCCTTGATCTTGGCCTCTACCACCCTGACCCTGACAATCTTCTCCATGCGGAACACCTCCCCTGGCTGATCCTTCTCAATGTCGGCGACATCCTGAATCTCATCGGATTGCGGGTCATCTAGGCAGAAAATGTCGGGCACGGCGAATGTCCGTAGCAGGGCGAACCAGACTTCGAAATCGATGCGGCTATCGACGGCTAGGTAGATGGGCCGGAAGATGGTAACGTGGGTGGCAGTAGAGGCGTAGATGGGAAAGATGGCAATGCAGTACTCCTCTCCCAGGACGCTGCGGTCGAGGCCTTGGATGGCGCAGCGGGAAAGCTGCGACAGTTCGATGCTGGACAAGACGGAGACATCGTTCTCCATCAGAAGCCTAAACTCTCCGTTATCCTGCAAGACGCACGATATCCTCCTCCAGAACATGGCCGGGTGCAGAAGATCCCGGGTCGAGGATCGCTGGACGAGAGCACGTGCGGACCTGGCCGGGCCCTTGTCCCAGAGCATGAACTTGCCGACTTTGATGATGTTTGTGGCTCTCGCCGCATCGCTCGACTTGGCCCGTCGCCTCATCTCCGGGCGAATGTGCCCCGAGGGACTAGAGGGCTTCCCGCTGGGCGGCTTGAGGTTGAGAGGCGTGAGTTGCTGCCAGCACAAGAGGGCTGCGAGCCACAGCTCCAGCTCCTCGGATATGATGGGCCGGATTAGGAGCTCGAGGCCCATCTGGTTGGGAACGACCTCGAGGCACTCTCTCTCAGCATCAGGGTAGCCCGTAACGTGAACCTTGCAGCCTCGCAGGTCCGAGACCAGAGGAATGTGGAAGGAAGCGTTCTGGCCGGTGTGGCCCAGGCCAAACATGAGGGTGCCCTTCTCCTCGTCGATGTATGCCATTCCGGTGTGCCATGTTCCCTGATACTCACCCTGGTATTCGAGCTCGCCACGCATTCGCCCGCCCAGAGCCTTCATTAGCGATATTAGGCGGTTCGCATCTTCGGTTGGGATGGGGTACGGGAAAGAATCGACAGAGGGCTGGGGCTCGACCAGTGGCGACGTCGGGCGGGAGGGCTGTCGTTTGAGGAGCCTCCTGTTGTGATGGGACGACTTGTTCTTCTCCTTGGAGGTCGGGGCCGAGATCTCGGGGATCCTGACTGTCGGTATGGTCGAGTAGCTGGCCGGGTCGGAACTTGGCTTCAGCGTTTTGTGGTCGTCGATGGAGGGCTGTGAGCCGGACGAGATGCTGCTGACCCTGTGTCGAAACTCGGCGGCGGAGGAGGAGCCTCGCGGCCCTAGCATCGAGGCGTCCATTGTGCGCGTCCTGGGCCGTATCGACGAGGCACCGTTTGCACTTCTCTGGTGGTGAGTCGCGGGGCTGGAGTCTGTGCCATCCGAAGAGTCGCAAGCAACGTCGCTGGCGAAGACGACACCTTGACGACGGCCAACGCTCCCGGGAACAGACCTAGGCGAGCCCTGTTGAGAGCCAATGCTACGGGATGTGTGGGCCATGGCAGAGTCAGGAAGAGCAGCGCTCGCAGCACCACCTTGACCTTGGAGGAGGTCAGGTGTGATGGAACGACCAGGTCTCGGGTTGGCATTGACCCTAAAAGAAGACCTCAGGTTGGAAGCGCTGAGGCGCTCCAGGTTGATCCGGTGAAATTCCAGAGGGGCCTGGGGCCGCTGTCGCTGGTGCTGGTGCTGGTGCTGGTGCCTCTGCTGCATCTGGCCCTGGGGAGGATGCCGACTCTGGGCTAGGCTCTGATCCTGGCCCTGTCGTTGTTGCTGCCGCTGCAGCAGGGCCTGGTCGTCGCTATCGCTACTACCGCCCTCTTGCAGGCGGGTTGCATATCCATCCATGACTGGCGGTGACTTGCTCATGCCATTGTTCAACACCATGCGGACTTGAGTGCCACATCGAACGTCGCCGCCGCCGTCGCCGCTACTGCTGCTACTGCTGCTACTGCTGCTACTCTCGCCACTGGCAGTGACACCCGTGGTTTTCGTAGCTGTGGTATTACTGCCGGGGGTGCTGCTCTCGACGATGCTGCTGCTGCTGCTGTTGGCACTGACGTCGTTGCCGTCGTCGTCGTTCCTGAGGCCTGTGCTGGTGCTGGTGCTGGTGTAGGTGCAGGTGCAGGTGCTGCTTGGCTCCGGTGGCCCCAACAGCGTCGAGACGGGGCAGCTTCGGGGCGATTGGCCTGGCGATGCGCGACGGCTGCTCGACACCGGGGGCGAATTGGCCGCTGGGTCGGTATCAGCGTCATTTGTCACCGTCAGGTACATGTATCGTGCCGTTCACGCCCCCAATACCGACGATGCTGCCGTTGCCGTCGTCGTAGCGGGGTTCTGGTCTGTTTCCTGGACTCTTCACGCGCTACGTTGCGGACTAAGGGACTGTACGGAGCAGATGGGGGTTGCAGCAGGGCCGGAGTGGAGGCGCAATGGGGATGCGGCAGGGGAGCAATAGGTGCTAGTAGGTATTGTGCTGTGGACGGAACACCGAGGATGCTGGCATTTAGGCCAGATTCGGCGGAGCGGGAAGCGCTGAGTGAATTTTATCTGATGCCAACAAGAGGGGGGATCTGAAATCTGGTGTCTGCAGTTGCCTTCCCCGCGATGGATTGGATGAGAGGAACGGGAGGCAGAGGGGGAGAGGGGCGAAAGAAGAAGAACAAGAGGAAGAAGAGGAAGAAGAAGGAGAGAAAGGTGGTGTGCGTGTGTGGTGGTTTATGCGTGCGTTGGCTCAGGCAAACACACGCAGCCAGTCACAGCCGGACAGGAAAGAGTTTGCCTGCTGCCAGCTCGCGTGGTAGGGCGGCGGCACCCACGCCGACGCTGGCCCGTCGCCTCTGTCCCTGGCAGCACCGGCAGTAGTCGCTACTGTACGATAGGTATGTACTTGGCTGCACAGCGCCTCCGTCGACTCGTCGTTGCTCTGGTTTGGCGTGCTTACAACTAGCTCAACCACCAGTCCGGTCTGGCTGATGGATGCCGGACACACCCTGGGAATAGAGTTCCAGCCACACGCCAGCCGGAGGCTTCGAAGAAGGGCCTTGACGTCGTGTGAGTCTCCTAGTGGTCCGTCCGGGCTCCAGCAACCTGTCTGGTGCCTCTCGAGAGCCCACAGCGGCCACAGGCGCAATCCCAAGTCCTTGAGCGGGGACCCCTTGGGGCACATCCACGCAATTCGTGGTGCTGCGGTGTCGATCAGCACGGAGCCCTGGAGGGCCCTGGCCAGTGAGGTTGCGGGCAGTGAGAGATGGGACCGGAGCGGTGGGATTGCGAGTTAGGCGGTGGACGAGGCCCTGCTCTAGAAGGATTTTGTTCGGCCGGACAAATGGATTGGTGGCAGATGGGAACTCCAATTGCCCGTCGTTTTTTTCTTCGATAAGTGTCCGCTTTCCATGGGCTTGGCGGCAAAGTAGTTCGTTGGTCTTATCGAGGGTGCTTCGTACGTCGTCGCCGGTGCTGTTCTGTGCGAGTGAAGCACAGCGCTTCGCGTTGCTGGGCCGTGATTCTGTTGGCCGACCATCTGAACGGACGCTTTGTTGGTCTCTGTGCTCGTGCTGCGGCCATGCCCGCAATCCGAGGCCTCGGGGCAGACACGGACCAGACGCAGACGCAGACGCAGATGTGCGTTGTTGGGTTCGTCTCGACCGGGTGCCGGGTTGGGCCAATGTCAGCTTCTCGGGCAATTCTGGGGCAACTGTCCAACGCCCAATGACTCCTGCAGAACTGGGAGGCTGGCTGCCTGCTTGCGGACCTCGTTTGCTATCCTCCCCTCAACAACCACTACGAACGGATACCAGGCTTTTGGGTACTTCCGGCAGGTCAAGCAGGAGCTAACGACAGATGAGAGGAGCACTATCTTGATACATACCGTGAGGGAGCTTCCGGAAGAAGGAGAAGGAACCAATATGCCTGGTGTTTGACATACGCCTCGGAGGGATGTGAGGCGGATGGATGAAGCTGAAGAAAAGATTGAGCGCGGGCAGGGGAGGTTGACGACTTGATGGCAGCATAGACGGAAGGAACTGAACGAGGTCCTTCGAATCGAGAGAGGCAGCAAGGAAGCACTTCAGATTCGAGGCGGGGAAGGAGCAAACCCGCAGCTTCTGGCCCTAATAAGGTACCTGAAGGCATCATCAACTGTTTTGAGACAAGGTAAATTCTTTCCCCGATCATATCATGTACACAAGAGTCAGCCAGCGAGACGCCGCATGTCTCGATTGAGGCTGTCAGAATCGCACGATGCTCCGGGTATCACAGTCCAGTCAGTGCTTTACCTAACGCTACTCGATACAACTACGAACTACACATGACAGGCGGCAGCTGGTAGGACACACACAGTACAGGATGCAGGATCAGACAGGCAAGCTACAGCCAAGCAGGGCATCGCCAGGAGTTTCCGTGCTGTACCCTACGGGTGCTGAGGATCTCCTGATAATGGAGAGCTCGCACGCAGTTGGCTTTGCGTACAGTACACACGACCCCCGGACGAGCAGGGCTTCGCCCATTCACGAAATGGACATGTACTAAGCAAAGCCATCTTCGGTCGTACCGACCCATGTCTCCTCCGTCTACATGGAGAATGAGGCAACAAAACAACATCGGGAAATCATCTTGACGTTGCTAGACTAACTATACAAGTTGGGATGGGGCACCAGTGTTCTTCTATATTCATCCATGTTCAGTTCCTTGCCTGGCCGAAGTCTAGCGGCTGACGATGGTGATGATGCTATGAAACGAGGATGACGGGGAGGGTCAGCCTGTCTATTCCGTGTCTTGAGGCAATACAACAAAGTGATAGTATGGGCTGGACCCCTTGACACACGGTCTCACGCGCGGCTTGATGCGAGAGAGGTGACGCCGTGTTCAGCCGTCTGCACCGAAGCAGTGGAAAGCGGCCGGACCGATCGATAGCAACCCAGCAGCCAGCGAAGCGATCGTGCCAACATGCCATAAGCCCATCAGCACCATGTCAGGCCTGCTGGCAAAGTGGCGTCACGGTGGAGCTTGGGCATGACATGGAACAAGACAGCATCAACTGGCCATGATGCTTTAATACAGTTGATGAGAACATTCCCAGCCAGCATTACAGCAATGTTCCGGCGAGTGGAGGTTATACGATACGAAGAAGGACGAGAAGACTGCATTCGTTCATCCACTCGTATATTCTGCCCTTGCACCTGTCCAGACGTGTCGCTGACGTCGGAAACTAGGGGACGTCACCAGAGAAGAAAGAAGACGGGGAAATCTCAGCCAAAAGCGGTGTGCCAGGCTATCTGTTCTGGAACCCGGAGTCTTGCATGATAAGCAATTCCATCCGCTGGGGACTCGTCGGTGAGTCCCCCCCGTGAGCGATCCGTCGCCCTGGATCTTCGGTCGAGGAGCGCCTCAGGGATCAGGCAAGGCACCGCTTCTTGCCATGAGGTTAAATTCCGCCACGGCTTGCAAGCAGTGCCGCCGTTATTGGAATGCCGACGACAAACAATGTATACCTTGGAGCAGCATCAATCCTTCTGCTGCTGCGATGAGCTGGTCACTCCTACGGAGTACAGCATGTACATACTCGGACAGGGCTAATGAGACAGGGAATAAGCCGGCAGTCACTCGCAGCTCTGCCAGAACCATCCCCACAGATCCATGATGCCAGCCCGGCAGGGGTCTGACCTCTTTTTCTTTCCTTTTCTCTTTTGCCCTCTTTTTTTGAGGTACGTGCTCCGGAGGCCAGGCTATTTATGGTGTGGTTTGGCCGGCGCCTCGAGGGCCTGTCCCTGGTAGCGCTCTTGGATCGGTCAGATGGTGGCTTTCCTTTTCGTCCAACATGTTTATGCGGCCTGGGATTATCTCATCATTGACGCGATAGACGACCTGAAAAAAAGAAAAGAAAGGGAGAAGAAGAAGCGAAGAAGAAAAGAAGGGGAAGAGAAAGGAGGAGCGATTGACACTGTGATGAGACGAAAGGGGACTTGCTTGCGAATGATGCTCGTACGTATCATGGCGGCGGTGCTTGTATTGAGCTTAGCTCTCCCATTTGCCGACAGTCAGGGGCCCTCTGAACAAGACGGGACAGATGAGGGCATCAACGCAGGCGTGGAAAGTTCAAGACGCTCTGTGACAGTATTCCGCGGTGTTGAACATGCCGCACTCCTGTCGGGACCCTCGTAGGACGATTCAGGTAGAGGTCACGCCAGGAACAGGAACAGGAATAGGCTTCAGCCGTCGACGCCAGTATTCCCCCGCTGCGAGACATGCATGCGAGCATATCTACAGTAACCTTGAAGGCGTGACTAACCCAACCGCTGTAGCACCCGTCCGTCTCATCTGTTGCGAAAAGCGTACGAGTAACCAGCTAGAAGGCGAGCTGGAGGGACTTCAAGTGAAACAGTCTTTAACTCAATTCGTCGTCTCAGCTGAGCAAAGACTTTCGCCTCACGCTCGAGCTTCATGTTCCTCCTACTCAAACGAATAAATCAGGCTCCGGACTTGTCCTGGAGGAACACATCCCACCGCTAGTTATATCTCAGCCTCCGAACGTCCGATGGAGGGAGGTGATAAGCTCGAGCTTCGATTCATTGGGAATGGGTCGTGCCAATCTAAGCGGGCGTGTCCCTGACGGGCTTTTGACTGAGATGAGGTGGCGTTGAAGGGAAGAAGGCTTCAGGCAGGTAAGGTAGGATTCGATGTAAGGCTTCGTTCTGCTATCAGTTTTCTGCACTTGCTGTGTTGACGCTTCCATGAGGCCAAGGTGAATGATGGCTTGATTAGTTTGATGACTTGAATTTGTGGTATTCCAAGACCATTGTCGCCAACCACTTTCAAGGCGATTCGTCATGCTATCCGAGCAGCATAGAATGCAGCAGAACACTACACTCAACCGCAGGAAGTGATCACATAGACAGCCAAGCCAACTACAACTCACGATACAAGTACCTACCATCCCACATCCCTACAGCCCGATACTTCTCCATCACTCGACGTCCGGCAAGAAAATGTTCCCTCCAATCAATCTGAAACCCCAATCCCACAAGACAGCCCCCTCCTCCCAACATATACATATAAGCTGACCGGGAAAGAAAGAATAGAAGGAAAAAGCGGGCGATGAAACCACGCACACTGGCTCTGAAACACTTCAGCGGCAGTATCACCTTGCAAAAGCCCCAAACTGACTTCAACCCGTCTTCCGCTTTGTAAGTCCCAGGGGCGGGGGTGGTCTGTCTAGGTAAGTTGAAGCATCTTCGCCATGGATACGTCCTTCAAGGTACCATGAGGGCATTACAGACCTACAAACTTCATCTGGAGAAACAGTCCTCGCGCAGGTCGATTACACATGATGGAACGGGCCTGACTCCAAGCGTATCCAAAACGCCACTTTGTAGATACCTCGCGGAGCATCCCGATAGCACTCTGCCGCTTCTCGCGAAGCAACCTGCCACCGGTAGGTGAAGATACATACCTAAGTACCTTATAATGGCCATCAAGTCATCCAGTCCAGTCAACTCAACTCAACTCAACTTCAACAGATCATCTCTTCATTCTTCCCATTCCAGCCCGTGTTGCGTCAACTCGTCCCTTCTCCTCCCCAACCAGAAAACACCAGTTGCTTCTCGTGGAAACATCGGCATCTCTAGTCCAACATCGGCATCTTTAGTCGATTTTCTTAACTCTTTTCTTTTTCCCTTTCCCTTTTATTAACCCTCTTCGCTGGCAAAAATTGAGGGGGGCAAAATGAATGACTCGAGGTGCATGCATGCATACACGTATTTGCAACGGGTACAACAAGGTACACAGGCCACGACACGACACGACACGACGAGAAAAGACAAGTCAAGACGAGATGACGGACGTCTTCCTCCTGCTTGCATTGCTGGCGTGGAGGCGACTCGCGCGTATACCTGATTTGCAGTTGACAAGTCACAGAGCTTGTCCTGCAAGGTACCGTTTGCAGAATTTGCCCAAGATTGGCATGACGCTCTTGACTCGTCTCTCCCCTCAAAGACATCAGACGCACATAAACTAGGACGACGACTGTCAGTCCATAGAAGTCGGACATGCTTGAATACACTTCTCTTCATTCTTAGTACAAATCATTCAAGTAAGATAGGTAGGTAGGTAGGTAGGTAATCGACATATAAGCAAGCTGTATCCACTCCTTCGCACCGCTTGCTCGCAGAATAAGAAAGAAACGGAATGGAAGAAGAAACAGATAATCAAAATTCATCCCATGGCAGTCAATAATCATCCCGTTCTTTTCACGTCGTTGTAGATAAAGGGGAGCAACTTCCTGTTGTCCATAAGCAAGAAAGAGTAGGTAAACGCATCAACAAACCAGACAGGGAAAGCATCACAAGAGCCTCGAGGGCCACCGCCAGCTCAGCGCCGGACTGAAACATAGCTCTCCCAACTCCCGCAACCCCTGATTGTCCAATATCGACATCCCGCGCATGAAGCCGGCAACGTCGGATCAAATAAGATAGGTCAAGAAAAGAAGCTCGCTCGTACAGTCGACGAGGAGTAAAAGAAAATGGTAGAACAAGATTCGTAGGGCGGGTGAGATAGGTCAAACAAGAGCTTGCCCTCTATCGCGAACCCGGACCCTCAATCGGGCTCTGGGGATTGCTCCGCAGAGTGCTGTTGAAATCCCTGCTTGCGCTGCGCTTCAGTGCCTGGCTCATCGTCTCAATGTTGAGCTCCCCCGGCGTGGTAATCGTAGTGTATTGCCCGCTAGAGGGGCTACCTATCGGTTTCCTTGACGGGCTCATGTCCAGCCCTTTTATGCTGCCGGGGTTGCTTGTGGGTGGGCTGGTCCCGGGGCCCTGGCTGGAGACGGGCGAGCGGATGGGCGATGGCGATCTGTTCATGGCGGACGCGGAAAGCGACGTCAGACCGACAATATGCATATTGTCTCGCGATGACATGGAAGGGAGATGGTGGCCGCTGTGCTCCGATTGAACGACGTCGGCAAACGAGATGAAGGAGAGGCGGCGGACGTCGGCCGAGTCGAGCGAGCCGTAGTTGGAGGCACTGTCGGGCGGAAGCCCTACGCGGTTCGCAAACGACGCGAGCTCCGAAGCCCAGTCGCTCGATGTCTGCTCGTACGGGGTGTGACTGGCGCTGGTGCCGGGGACGACCGCCGAGGCGGGCTGGTGCGAAGCGTGAGTAACAATCTCAACAGAATCGGGATCCAAGCTATTGTTGGTGATTGCTTCTGATGCATCATCCAACACCGGGGGGATGTAGTTTTCCGTCTGGATGTGGCTCGGGATGGCTGGAGACGACGACTTCAACAAGGTGTGGTCTTGCACGTCGCGCTCGAATATCTGCGACGTCGCCGGGGAGGCTATTCTTGGCGAACTGGAGAATGCACGGGTAGGAGAAACAGGGGCATACGGATGGTCGCCCTGCTGGGTGAGCTGGAGGGGCGACGTGGTTGATCGAGCGGTCGCGCGGGTGGTCGATGCTTTGGACGGTGACTGGGCGCCATTCGGGCTCTCGGATCCAGGACCAGCCTTGGAAGAGCCCTCCATCTTCTTCTTGGCGAAGCCGAAAAGGCTTCGTCTCTTGCTTTTGCTCTCCTTCTTGAACTGCTCTATCGGGCTGGGCGACGCGCCATCGGTCGCTCTGGGTGTTGAGTCGCCGCCAACGCTCTTCTGGTCGGCCATTGTGTCTCGTCGCGCCGACAGAGGCGGTACAAAGATGGATATGAGCGGGTTTTAGCGAGGCGAATCGCGGAGCCGAAGCGCTCGGCGGGAGATGCTGTCCGTTGACAGGTTATCGGCGAGCAGAGATTGCACGCGTCTGCTGTTTCCACAGCTTGGTCGTTGGAGCAACTGGAAGACGGGCTCGGCTTTAGTATGATGTGCTGGCGGTGATTCTGTCGTCGGGGAACGAACGACGCAGTCGATGTATGTACAAGGGCCGTGTATGCGCGATCGACAGGAGAGAAGGGTGATCGGTGGAACAGGGAAAAGGACAGACGATGGGACGATGAGGCGGATGGCAGCGATGGCAACGATGGAAGCGATGAGGACGGCGAGGTGCAAGTGGCAGAAGAGGACCGACGAGTGTTTTATCGGCACGCTGTGACGGCTAGGCGATTCCAAGGGCCGCCATTCGCCGCTGCCCTGCGAAGGGGAAGAAGACAGACGGGGGTGGCAACCAATATTGGTGAAGCAGATGCTGCTTCGCACGTCGTACCTGCTGGGGGGGCCGCTGTCGTTCCTCAGATGACACGAGCGGGACCCGCTGGGTACGCGAGAGAAGTGAGAGGTGCGTTTTGGGTGTGACAGGCGCCAAACCACCAGTTTGCGTAAGCTCAGGCTGTATGTGCCGTCAGACCCTTGGGGGTGGGCGAGCTTGGCTTCGTGGTGCCTTTTCTTTTTGCTCGCTGTATTGTCGTTGCTTCGCCCTTTGTGGTTTTTTTGGGGGCCAGACTCGCACACAAGGCGGCGTGACGCAAGGTAGCGGCTTGGCCTGGGTTAGACGCAGCGATCCCGCTAGAGTGGGAGGAGCAGAGGGTCGGCCGGCCGGTGGATCGCGGGTCTGCTGTCTGTCTGATTGGAGTCTGCTGGCGGTGCGGATGGAGTTTTTTTTTTCACGGCTGCATGTGCATGGGTTGGCCGTCTGCTGTCTGCCGTGTGTATCGTATGTAGTAATATGTCCAAGCAGTATGTATGCGCTGGACAGGCACAAGAGGGGAGGGAGTGGAAAGGCTGGTCCAGACCGATATCTCGGCTCGTGGTCGCAGTCGCAGTCGCAGTCGCAGTCGATACTCTGACGCAGAAATCGAAACCCCCAGCCAAGGGATGCGGGAGCAGAAGCAGGACGGCGAGGCAGCTGGCCAAGGATTGTGACGAGGTGTGATGAGGGGAGAATCCCAGACAGCTACTACTGCAGAGTAGGCGTATCTTATGAGCGTAGGGGAAAGCGGAAGCGGAAGCGACCGCGACCTTTTCAGGGCTGTGACGTACATGCGCAAGTTTTGGGGCGCTCAGGTACCGAGTACAGGGCTGGGCACGTTCGTCATCGGGATGCTGCGGGTACCTGAAACCTTCTTGCAAGCTGTTTCATCCGATCGCTCACACGGACTGTAAGCCAGCATTACAGGCACCGTCTTCACTGAAGGACCCCGCGTTCAAGGTACAGTACAGCCCGTACGGTACATCCAGCCTTTCCCCCTCAATGTACTCCAAACATGTGCCGTACCTGAAGCCCCTCAGGGCCACCACAAGAAACATTGGATCGATATTGGAGGTCCATGCCTTACCTCACCACCCGACTTCATCGGTATAGCATCTGGGCAGCAGCCGGCACATGCACAATGATCCAATGCGAGGCTGCATGGAACCAGATACCAGCAGTCATCCGGGGTCTTGCTGTATGTCATGTCACAGCCCTCTTCCAGATTATATTGCATCGCCTCGACGTGGCAGCTTCGATATGGACCGGCTGCTGAATGCAGCGGCCATCCTCGCACATCCGTGCCATTTTCGGCTCCCTCAGTCTCGCTAGGCTGCCACAAAGTGCTACCATGTGATTCAACTTGATTTTTCCACCATTCTCTCTTTTTGTGATCTTTTCCTGCTTCGATTCCGTCTTGTTTGGTCTGTACGACTACCACCATGTACCATATGTACCATCTCCATCTTTCTAGGCTCCACGACACCGTTCTGGTACCACCTCCATATCCAGGGACTGGGGAGATGTGATGTCTTGGAAAGCTGACGTGTGGTAGTATCGCGACTCTTTACTACTACTTCCTCTGACGGCTATCACCCAGCAGCCCATGGTTCAGCCTCATCGGCTCCCCCTCTTCTACGTCCCGCGCTGAAATGCGAGGGATGATGCGATGCAAGCAATGTTTGCTCTCTTTGGCTATTGATTGTATTGCAATGTCTGACGGCCCTTTGCGAACCGGGGAATCCTTCCCTCATCTACCTGCGCATGCGACTCACCTGGACCCCTCTGGGCACGATATAAGTGAGGTGACAATCCAAAGCATGTCATTGCGAGACATCCGACACTTCGGCACCACCCATCAAAGACAGAGTCAAAGGGTCCTTATTGACTAGGGACCGATAGAAGGGAAAAGAAGAACAGAAGCCTGGGTCTTCCATCTCTTTCGACCCATCGGATTCGCATCACTCTTCCAGTTTATGCGCACTTCACTCGACCATGCCTGAACAAGCTTGCTTCCTTTTTTTTCAACCGTCCTCGTGATGTCTCGTCCGCCCCTCAACAAGCACCAACAACATGCAACCATTTGCAAGGGGCAGAAATCCGACGCAATTGGTCGCACACTAACAATAGAACTGCACCTGCATGGTCACTGGCTCGATATGCCAGCTATTCATCAGTCTCGAGGGAGTGAAATGGCACATGGCGAGACAAAGGGAGATGCACGCGCATCATGCGTCTGCCAACGTCGGTCGTACAAGTATGACGGAGCCTTTCATTTCGTGCTCTGTGCCAGTTGATGCTCTCATGCTTCGAGATGGCAGACTGTGATTGTGTAGGTCACGAATCAGAGACATCTGCGGAGTAGCTCTCTCCGGGTGTTTCTGGTTCTGTTCTTGTTGGACAAACGCTTGGCCGTCGAGTTGACTTGACTCTGAGTGGTTTCCATCTGGTTCTGTCGGACGTCAGGACTTGCCCAGACGGGGTCCCATCCGGGGCCTTCGTCCCGCACGGCATCATCGTCGACACCCTCAACTCCCATCCCAGGCCTCCAACAGCAGGCAAGAGGGGGAAAAGCACCTTTGCTCGGAGGATGACGCCGCTAGACCCCATCCCGCTGAGGCTGTCAACGTCACATGGCACCATGCAAGGTCCCCGACGGCTAGTCTGCTTGTCCGTGAGGATACGCCTTGTCGCTGACTAGGCAAGTATTACTCGTACGAGCAGGCAATTCAGGAGCTGCGGTAATCATCGTCTTCGTGAGGTGCATCTCCATGTTCAAGAGCCTGTAAGAGTGATAGCATCTCCTTGGTAAAGCTGTAACATGTTGCTCAAATGATAAGACTCGCGATGACTTGGGTCGGTCGGTGCCTTAGTAAGCCAACTTTCGAACTTCAGTCTTATACCTCAAAAGTCCAAGAAATGATACGCCTCTGCTACCATTGTCAGTAACGAAAGTCAGACCGTTTACACGAGAGGCTTAAAATGACATTCCCGTATGGATTACAGTGGTTCAATTACCACAGCTCAATTCGCCTTTCCATTATTCGCAAATCCTAAGGAGGAGGAATATCAGAAGCTCACGTGATATGCTTCTAGAACAGCAGAAATCTTAGCTAAGCATCTGCTTACATAACCACATCATGTCCGTTGCAAAACCCTTCACGATGCCAAAAGTTGTAGAAACGACAGGCCATTAGCCGACGATCTGATATCGCGGGGGCCACGACACACAACCTCCCATCTCGCCGCATTTCAGGCCGGTCCAATCGAAAGAGGCAATCTACAAATCTCAGGGCCCAGGCAAATTCCACGTCTAACCTGCCAATTCTCCGCCATTGGCAGCTCCCCCGCAACATCTTTCCTCAACACCATATCAAAGCCCATCACCACACCCACCTCCAAAAACCTTTAACAGTAACGCCCACCATGGACTTGCGCACTCTTCTCCAGCCAGCCTCCCAGCTGCTCGTCCCCCTCCGCCACCTCACCTCCTCCTCCTCCGCCTCTCTCATCCTCCCGCTCATCTCGACCCGCGGCCACAAGACGACGGCCCGCACCAAGCGCAGCCTCAAAATGGCCCCCCACGACTCCTTCCTGCCCTCCCGCTCAACCGCGTTCCCCGCCGCCGACCAAATCATCTACAACCCGCCCGCTTCCGAGGCCTCGCCCAAGCACACGCCCTTTCTCTTCCTCCCGCGCAACGACCCCCGCCGGCTCGCCATTCTGCGCCTCCGCGGCAACAACAACAACAGCAGCAGCTCACAACCTTCAACGTCTGCGTCCTCAGCGGCAGAAGACGGCGACGGCGATCTGCCCCCGGAAATGCGCTACAAGCGCCGCCAGCCGAAATATAACCTCACCAAGGAGCACATTGACGAGATGCGCCGCCTGCGCGCCGAGGACCCGCTCACGTGGAGCGTGCAGCGGCTGGCGCGCAAGTTTGAGTGCTCGACCGTCTTCGTCCAGATGGCGGCGCCGGCGCCCGAGGAGCATCTGCGGTGGTTGAGGGCTAAGATGGAGCGCAAGATGGAGCGGTGGGGGCCCATCAGGGCGGCGGCGAGGGAGGATCGGAAGAGGAGGGCTGAGATGCTGTATCGGGGGGAGCTGTGATGAGGACGGGGGTTTTTTTTTGGGTGGGATGGGAAGGGAGTGGATGTGGGTGTATGAAATCTAGATGATCGTGTGTTGATGGGCAGGGAAGACCCGAGGGATGTGGGCATGTTCAAAACGATGGCCTGGGAGCATGGATCAAAGGATGGGAATCAAGGATAAAGAGGGTTGAGCGTGATGTACGATATACAAATCTTGAGGGATATCTTCATGAAGAACATGGCATCATACACAAGCACCAAAGCAGCCCTTGAAGAGTAGAGCTCGCCTCATTGTGACAATCCATCCATTACAGCTGAGCAACTCACCCAGCCACGGTCCAGCAATTCCTCTGATATACTCCGTCAAGACGATATAAGAAATACCTGAAAAGGAATGCCATAATTAAGACTGTAAGGAATGAAGGACGTCAATCATGTCCAGCCGTCTAAGGTAAATACCCGGTTCCGTCTCTCACAAGCAAATCACTGCTTCGCAACCTGCTTCTTGTCCTTGTCCCCAGGAATGACCCTCCAGCACCAGCCGCACCAGCTGCGCGCCGCGCCATTCACCTCGCGGGCCAATATCTTGTTGCCGCTGCCCTTCTCGTCCTCCCACTCGGGCACGCAGGCCCCGACGCGCACCATGCGGACGAGCTTGCGCTTGACGATGCCGCCGATGCCCTCGATCTCGTGCCTCTCGTAGCCCGGCCCCAGCTGCGGCGACGGCGTCCGCTGATGGCGCATCTCGTCAATGATGGACTCGATGGTGCCGTTGGTGGGAAAGGGGAACCCGGCACCGCCGCCAGGGGGGGTCCCGGAGTGGTGGGGGCCCGAGCCCGAGCCCGAGCCCGGGGTCGGGGTGCCGGAGGATGACCCGGTCGACCACGGGACCAGGGTGTTGCCCCGGGCATCTTCGGCATCGCAGTCCGTCTCCTGCTCCCGCTCGCGCGCTGCCAGGCAGGCTTCTTCGCGGCCGCATATCACGCCGCGGTCGCCGTCTCCGATGCCGGTAAAGCCCCCGTACTTGGTGCGCCAACGCCAGATCCTGTCATTTCGCGTTAGGCCCCGGATCGTAGCTATCTTGATTCGCAGGTGGTGTCACTATAACGTACCCTTTGTAGTCATGGTCCGCATTGCGGATGCTATGGCCGCAAGGCTGGCATAGCCAGACGCCCTCGGTGTCGCACTGACAGATTGCCCGTTGCACAGCATCCGAGTCAAGAGGCAACGACGGATCCAGCGCCGGCGACGCCAGCGCCGCAATGGGAGCCTTGGCACAAGTGACACACAGTCGACGGTGGCGTTCACGTAGAGCAGTCGAGAGAGGAGGCTTGATGGCGCAGTTCTGCCCGTCCAAGTTAGCAGCTGTCCAGGTGCAGGGCAATGCAATGCAATGCATCGTCTAAAGGCAGAGACGGCTCACCCTGCAAATCACGTCGGCGCATCTCCTGCACTCAGTCACCAAGTCGCGAGCGCAGCTGCCCGCCTTGCCGCTGTAGTTGCGCCCGTCGTCCATGTAGTTCCAGTCGCTGGCCCTCGCGCGGTATCGCAGCGTCTGCTCTGGGTCGACCGGCACGGCCTCTCGGGAGCAGCGCAGCGTCGCGGCCATGAGGCTCGTTCGGTATTGGATCAGGCCATCGTGGATGAGGCGGCACGAGCGGGCCAATGCATCGAGGGTATTGAGATCAATGTGGGATACGATGCCGGCGACGATGCTGGATCGGTAGAAATGCTTGTATTAGTCTTTGCCCTCCGCGACGACAAGAGAAGAGCATAAGAGGAACAACGTACGGATAGCACTGGAATGCCTCGCCCATGGCGCTGTCGGCCATGACGCCCTTCCCCTTGTCCGCCTCAGACTCGGACGTTCCCTCAGGCGCCTTGTCCGTCATGGTGCTCTTCCTGCTGGGAAAGCGTCGAGATGCCGCGTCGACGCTGCGGTCGCCATCACCGACGACCACGACGGCGGCCCCGTGTTCAGACATTGCGAGAAGCTTGCCTGCGTCCTGCCACGCGGCCATTGGCTGCTCCTGGCCTTGCTCCTCGTCGAGATCGACGAACCGGGCCATTCTCTTACGTGGTAGGGTGAGTGACAACGCGAGTCGCGACAATCTGGGCGGTCTCCGAGCTCGGGCACCGAGTTCTTTCACTGTTATTCCTCCCCAACAAGAGACACGGTAACTGAAGAACAATGGGCAGGATTGGAGGGGCAACAAGGGGGTTTGACGATCCAAGGAAGATAGACAACGACTCAAAGAGGAAGCACAGATAAGCAACGGGGGAGAAGAGAGGATGTGGAAAACAGCAAATGATGGGAAACTGGTTTAACAAGAGACGACAGCAATTGTCGACGAAGCCATCGTAAGGGAGCCCATCGAACCGACAGCGGCAAGTAGAGTCCGGGGATTGCGCAACAATCCGACGATGTTCCTGGTCAAATGGGCAGCAGAGCAACAACTCAAGGTCGAGGCGAGGAAAAGGGAGCGCTGGCGACTAGGTATGTATGTATGTTACGTGCCTGTGAGCTCTACACGGCAAAGGGGGGGCGGTCGGCTTCGGATCCAGTCCTCCACGCCGGTGGCGTGAAGGTGAGCGTACAGGTACTCGTACCTCAGGCCCGGGTTGGGGGAGGTTTCCAGTGGAGATGGAGCCCCCTAGGGGAAGCTCAGCCCGCTAAACCAGAGCCCTGCGCCCCCCCCAGGAGGGGCTGCTGCGCTGTGCGGAACCGCCCCCCCGCATTCCCCCATCTCGTCCAGGTCAGGCTCGGGCTGTCTTTGGTACGATACATCGCTTACTACTATCCCCGAGCACTTACATACAATTACAGCTCGGCTCATCACCGTTGCATCATAACCTGATCAGGCCCCAAAGGCTGGCGGGCTCTGGCTGACATTGATGACGAGAAGATCGCTGCTAGTCTGAGCAAGAATAGCAACCATCACGCCATCTACAGATTCCCCAGGGCCATCGATTTCCCCTGTCAATCGGACGTTTATCCTATACTGATGATTCCATGCCCGAACAAGTATTGAGAACACGCAAGCTCCAAAGCCAGGAGCTACATTGTCAAACCCCCATCTTATAAGCAGCACTGCTCTTCCATATTTCTCTGGCCATAAAGTGTATCATGATCCTTCTCCGTCTAATATTCTCCCCCTCGTATAGTAGGTTACATGTATGTATAGTACCAGTAATCCTCCGTATCCATCCTCAGCTCCAACAACACCCCATCTGCCAGAACCCCAAGACACATGGACACGCCTCATGCAGCTCCTCCCTGCTGCTCCTTTTTCTTTTCCAACGCCTTGACTCGCTGGCATGCAGACGCAGGCGCAGCTACGACTCCCTTGCCTCCCCCTCCATTGGGCGTTCAATCCCAACCACAGCACAGCACATCACCAGGCACACCCGCCGGCACTAAACACACGCTGCTGCATCTTTCTCCAACCACTTGAATCAGCCGCCCCCCGCGTCTCACCGACAGTATGGCGAAATGCTACAGCTCTCTCTCGTTCGTTAGGCGTCTTGGGTTTTCACTTGTCCATGTTGCTCTCCCCCCCCCTGGTTCCTGGCCTGACAGCGTCTTATTTCCTCACGTGGTCACGTCTCTGCAAGCGAACAATCTCAGTCCATTGCCCCTTGATGGCATGATGCTGGTAAGTACAGAGTTGTAATGCATGAATAACTGGCTCTCATTCGGTATCACCAACGTCGTTGGCTACAGCTGCGACAGGTAGGCATGATTTTCCTATATTCCTGTTGCTTCAATCATCATGGATAACTCATCGGCACGCACACCAAGCCCGTCGTATCAGACTATGCGCCAGCTACTGCACGGCAGCGACCACCTTGTCCGCTAATTGATGAAGTCCAAGGGGGTAACACAATCAAATGGACGTTGCAAAGAGATAAACCCAAACAAAAGAAAAAAAGGTCTGCTGCGCTCATGACCTCGGCTCGCCAACATTCACTGCAACGCCAGCACAGAAAACACACCGCCCACCACCGGCCGGGCCGTAAACTGGTTACCGGGATATCCTCCCGTGTTCGTGTCGTACAGATCGGTAAAGGCCCGCCACGTCGGCGTCTCGTTGATCCACTTGGCAATCAGGGAGATGAACATGGCCTTTGTCGCCGGCCCAGCCACGGCCGCTGCAAACATCTCCCAGTCCGTCTTGGTCAGCGTGCCGCGTGTGTCGAGAACCACTCCGTATTTGTTGGCCTTTGTCTGGTAGAAGTTGCTCTGCATGTCGTAGACGGACTGCGGGATGAACTGCAGTCCAAGCGCCTTGTCCGGATAGATGTTGTACAGGAGGCCTGTAGGGTGGATCGTCAACAACAATCCTGCCAAGTCAAGGATTCAGTCTCAAGATTGGAGACTTACCATATGTGGCGGCTGCATCGTACTGTAGCACGCTGTGGTTGGGAACCGCGGCGCGGTTGATGCCATGGCGAGACCAGAAACCGAGATAGTCTCTGGCGATTGACGAGTAGTTCCCAGCCATGACATTGTGGCCAGTCAGTCTAGCTATGCGAGACATGGCCTCAAGGGCGATTATGCCCTTGATGGCGAGGTTTGTTTGGTTCCTGTCATGGCGGTATGTGTTAGCACGCGTCAACTCACAAAAGGGGAGATGAGAAGACAATGTTAGAGAGCAAACATACGCAAGATGGCCCGCGAAATCATCAGTCGACAGCTGATTTGCCGGAATCTTGGCATCCTCAATCAGATACTCTGCCCACTGCGCCATCAACGTCCAGTGTCGGCTGAGGTAATCGACATCGCCTGTCTTCTGAGCATACGAAAGCATCATGATAATCATGTTACCACATTCCTCCAGGGGCATGGCCTCGTCGTTGCCATCGGGATAGCCCAAAGCTCGCGGGAATCTGCCAAGGTCATGGATCGCATACTTATTGGGGTAGTGGCCGCTTTCCTGGTTCTCGAGGAGGGGTGACAAGGTATACTTGATGAGGTTGGGATCCAGATACAGCATGATGGGCCAGGTGGGAAAGATGACATCCACCGTCTGAATGTCACTGTTGGAGCTGATCTCCTTGAGGAACACTCGGATATTGTCCCGGGTGCCCGTGTACTGGAGAGCACCAAAAGCTTGTCGGACAGCCAGACTCGTGATGATGAGATAGTCCTCGCCGCCTGCCGCGATGGAGTCTCTCGCGATGCGGTTGTCGAGGCTGGTAGCATACTGGCTAGCGTACGTGTAGTCCTTATAGAAGAATGAAGCCAGCTGGTCCTCATAAAAGTAGTTTGTCCAGAGCGAACGAACCTCCTGCGGCGAATCGCCTCGACCTTGAAACAGGATGGCATCCTCTTGGGCAATGCCAATGGTGAAGAGAGTGGATGCAGAACCGCTGCTTCCAACGGCACCAAGGTCGCGCGCAAAAGCAAAAACAGGCCTATGACCAAACGTCAGTTTGCAATCACCATACACGGCATCGTAGCTTACCATCGATCATTCACCGCACGATAGTCCGTATCGATATGGCCGGTAAGCGTACCGTTGGACAGGAATTGGCCGCGGACAGCGGTATCCTGGCCGATTTGATATGTTACGCCTCGCTGGAATTGAGATCAGTATCTCGTTTGTATCGATACCTTGCAACAGACTTACAATGTCACCGGTCGACCAGTACCAGTTGCCCCATGAGGCTTGGTCGTTGGCTTCGTTGAACGGCTCTTGGTTTTGGCGGTAAAACTTGTGAGACCGGACTCCGTTCCCAGCCTGGTGTTCCCACTGGACAGTTTGTGAGCTATCACCGGATGCCCATTCTATGTTCGATTAGCCACGTACTCAGATTCAGATAACATGGCGACGTACCTCCTGACACATCAGCGTAGATTTGAACATGGTGTGAACGCCCGTCCAGGGAGACCACGGAGACCTTGAGATACGAAAACGGGATGGATTGTCTTCTCAAGTCATCAGGGAAGACTGGGGAGAGAAACTCGGCGACCAATTGGACAACGCCTCCCGCGTTCATGATAAAGGTCGTCCGAGTTGATGTATACTTGAGTGACTGCTGGTCAACATTGTCTGCGCCAGGGGCTCCTCCCATCCAGTTGTAGGCCTTTCCGTCCACCATGATGAATCCTTGCCATCCTTGGAACCCTTGTCTGTGATGGTGTTAGTCTTTGGTCAATCGGCGCCGCGTCATGGATGAGTACACTTACGTCCAGAAGCTGGGCCACTGGCCAGGGAGATAGCCACTCGGTCGTCCATCCGTTTGGCCATTGAGCCATACATTGAGATAAGGCGCTCGCACGGCAAGGGGAGCCGCAGGAGGCCTTGCCGGTGAAAAGGTCGAAACCGCATCCGTGTGCCCTATAAGAGCCGAAAGCGCCGCCGTAGCGACTCGGAAGAACTTCATGGTTCGATGCAGGCTTCAGGTGCGAAACCAAACAGCAGTCGCAACGGAGACGCAGAGCATGAGACCAAGGTAGAATTGATATCGAAAGCAGCGAATTGAGAAGTGTACCCGCGCTTTATAACAAAATTAAGCCAAGTGCTTCCTTGCAAGAAGGGAGGAGAGACAAGCTGTTGGGCGGGCCTTGTTAATACTCTGACGATATAGACAAATGTGCTCGGCCAACGCGCGACTGTACGGGAACAGAGGCGGCACTGAGGGTGGTATACTAAGCTTCAGAGAATCCTTAAGCTGGATAAGGTTGCAGTTAACTCTAAAAGTATGTGATATCCCACCACACTTGTCTGTGGAATGACACTTTGTCTAGAGGTATACCTCTACCTAGGCGACGGCAACCCGCCGATGGTAACCTTCGTGGCTGGATGGAGGCTTGGCTGCGTTGTGTAGCCCTCGAAAGCCAGACGAGTACCAGTTGTACCTCTCCGTAAACGCCTAGACTTTGCGATCTGAACAAGGTGTTGGCTCAGTCCTCAGGAATACCTGGAAGGGCAGAATCGGCCCTGTTGTCAGGATAAAGTAGGGAGATGTCGGGTCTTGGCTCGTCTTTGGTAATAAGGTGTAGCATCGGCCTCCAACGTGGGGATGCGCGTGATTCTCTGGCTTGGCTCAACTTAGATGCTGCGTTAGAGACGTGCAATCCCGACGATTCACTGCACAGGTCTGTGTGAACTAAAGCAGAGGATGATCATGCAAGTATGATGAGAAGGCGGGGATGGCCTTTGATGTCATGTCATACACGGCATCTGCGTCTAAACGGCACTTTTCGGTTGAGGGCCTGGGGTCATGAGACGTGCATCCAATCTGCATCCGAATCATTCGCGGAGACGCCAAGATTGTAGACTGGCTGCTCCGCAGTTCGATCAAGCTCGCTTGTTAGCCTGTCAGCGTTTGGTGGCCGTCGAGTGGATAAATCCGGTGGCTAGCTCCTCAGCCAGCCGTGTCCTTGCTATCAGAGGCGGCCTGTCAGTCGAATGGGAGTCTGCAGCATTTACGTTCATCTGCCGTAAACGGCAACGGCAGCACGAGGTGGCGGCTCGGTAGAGTGCAGACCTACCAGTGAGGAGGCTCTTCTGTGCCCTGAGGCTGTCCATGTGTCCGTACGCGGCTCTTGCTGCAAGCGGTGGCATCATGTCGCCTCCTCTCCCCGTAACAGGGCGGCTGGAAAGCAGGTCCAGCCCAGACACACGCCGAAGAGGCACATGCACGCATTGCCGGTAGCGGTGCGATGGTGCCAAATCGCCCCTCAGCGGAATCGACTTGAACTGGAGATCCAGCGGGGCCAACCCCAGCTTCCCACGACTTGGCTCCGTAGTTACCGATCGTATCGGCGCTTCGAGGGAGGGGAGAGCCAGGGCCTAGGCGTTCATGAAGGCGTTACTGCGGGGAGAGACACGGCAAGCTGTTAGGGGTGTTGGGCCGCTTTCAGGGGGACACAGAGACACCCACTTGTGACGACGTACCTGTACAGCTTCAATTGCTGGTCACGGCACTCGAGGCCTGGCGCCTGCTTCTTGCTCATGTCGATGCTTCATCCATGGACGCATGTGGTGGTTCGGGCCTTTATCAGTGTGGAATCAAGGATTCGATACTTTGTGGGAGATCGGCTGACGTCGAGGCGAAGCCCTCCAAGTCACGGAAAGAGGCAGGTACGGACGACGGAAGAATGCCTCCTCCGCGCCCTGGACGACATGTCTCTTTCAACTCCAATTCTTTTCCGCTTCCGATCTTCTCCCTGCTTCATCTCTTCCATTATTTCTAATCTCAACTTCTTTATCTCTGTCCCTTCTGCCATGTCTCAGATGCCCCCCTCCCTTTCCAGCTCTCTCTTCCGCCCTGCTCGCATCATGGGATGTCAGGTCCTGTCGCCCAGGCTCCCCGCTGTCGCCCTCTCAGATTCGATATTGCTTGTCCAACACCAAGACGCTAGAACCAATCGCAAGGCGGTGTATCCAAGTTGCGCAGCTGCTGAAGAAATGTCGCGTGCCGTTTCATGCAACCCTGCTGTGTGAGGGATCCATCCGGATGCATCATGAGGATCATGGTGCACTGGAGCGAGTTCTGCATGTAGCACAGATGGAGGGCTTACAGGGGTAGCTCCTCGAGGCTTCCGAATCCGAAGAGACGCTCGACTTGTCACTCCTTCGTGGAAATTGTCCATTCATATGTTTCACTTTACCTTGCTCAAAGTTCTCTGTCAGCTACTAACACAGAAGAATAGGCAGCAATGACTAATTGTATGTTTTCACAGCTAGCAAAGAAATAACAATAGTGTGTTGTTCCTGGGACGTGTGAGGATCTCGTACTCGCCAATAGTCAGCCAAACGTTTTGTATGGCGAGTATCACGGCGATGCTCACATACGCCGCGGCAAGAATACGGAACCAGCGCTTGGCATCTCACGATGACAAGCTCAACTGACTCCCTTGGCCAATGTGTGACCTAGATCACTACAGAGACGCGGCTCGCCCGCCTTGCTTCGCACAGAGCCTTGCACGCAGCCGTCGAAAGGCGCGGCCACATGGCTCCGGAATGCCAGGTACTACCACAGCAGGTGGGTGTCAATGCATCACCTTGACCTTGTGCTTCCTAGCCGCAGTAGTATTCCCAATGCGGTGACCCTTGCATCGGGCCAATTCTTGTTGGTTTCTTAGATTTGGGCTGTTGACCCCCAGATACCACGGGAGAATAAGACAAAGGGTACTATGCGCCCTCGGCGTCGCTAGGACTCAGCTTCTTGAGTTGCATGTGTTAGACTGATTGTTGGTTATACTACCTATACTCCTTACATCGGATTTTTATGGAAGGGTTCAAACCAAAAAGAATTGCCATCTCCTCCCTGAGGGCTGCAGCATCACTACGTTGTCCGCCATGTCATGTACAAGTTTTGGGTGACCAATGGTCAGCCATGCACGCTGAACGTGTCATCGGCGGCAAGCCAGGTAACCATCAAGTCGATGTGGCGTTGAAGTAGAGAGAATTAGCATGAAGAAACGTCTTGATCATACGACAGGCATGGGCAGGCAAGATGTCTTTTCCAAGCCACGGAGACCTCTTACAAGAGCATCACCAACCATCACAGACACTGACTTATAAACAGACAGACAATATTGCAAAGCAGCCATCTATTAAAGCTACCGTCTATGTCTTGACTTGACAATGCATATATGCATAGCCTTGATGCTGTATCTAAGTATACCTAGCGAAAGAGAAGAACAGGAAAAAACGCCCACGAGGCTCGCCGGCGATAGCGCACCAGCATTGTCGCCGGACCTTGAGCCTCGGTCCAAACACGCCGTCCCAGCGATGGCGTAGTAGCACTGTCGCTGTCGAGAAATCTTCTCATAAAGGTAATTGTAACTCGTCAGACAGCGGGTATTAAACGCTGATGGGGTATCATAGAAGAACAAGAACGCAGAATTCCAGACCAGAAGGTAAAAGAAATGAGCGGAATACAAGGGAAACGCCGAAAGGAAGTTGTTGCGAGAAAAAACCCCCCCTTTCAAAGGAGAAGTTCCCAGGTATGATAGCGCGAGAGCATTGTCATGCCCAGGACGGTTCAACTTTTGAGGGGAGGAGTCTGCTGCAACAATGTCTGTTCGGGCGATGGATGTAACGGTGGCGGCACTGCCATGCTTGAGAAGGGCCCCAGTTTCGTGGTGTTACCTGGGAGGCAACGAGCCATGAGCGTGGCGGGCTCAACCTCGAAGCCCAGTGCGACCAGGAGAATGGGGTCGCGTGGCGGCCGCAGAAAGGAAAGACATCTTGGACGCCAGGAAGGCAGAGGGCGTCCTTGGAGATGATTGTACTGGAATGACAGGTTGAGCTGCCCATGATTGAATGATAGAAGTTGAATGTGAAGGCATCGTCGTCAAGTCGCTGCCGTTGAAGGCTATGGACTTGTCTGGAGAATCAGAGACCTCATTAGGGATGCTTCACAGACGACCGCTTACATCTCTTCGGTCTGGGCTCGTCGCGACGCCTTGCCAAATCCGCGTTGGGTGGCCTCGCGTCTCGCCGCACCATCCTCAAACTCGCTGACCGAGTCGCCGCCGTGGAGCTTCGAGCTCGGAGGGTTGCCCACGACCTTGAGCAGCGCCCACATGACGAAGGAGCTCAGAATGCTGAGACACAGGATGCCAATCATGGTCAGGTTGCTCTTGCGGAACCGATGGGGCCCGGGGGCGGCATCCTCCGGCCAGCCCGAGTACAGGGCGTACGTGGTGGTGACACTGCCCAGGTTCCCCAGGCCGGAAACCAGGGCAGTTGCGGCTGCCACGCCGACTTCGCCGTGGCGGCGTTGGAAGATCTCCGAGGTCCAGGTCATGCAGATTGGGACTGTCGGTCCCAGGCCAAAGCCCACCATCAGCAGGCCGCCGTAACGAGCCCAGCCGTTTTGGACGGCAAAAGTGGTCATCAGGAGGCCGGCAATCTGAATGCAGACGGCTGCAGAAAAGAAGAGCGGCCTCAGGCGGTGAAAGCGATCAGAGACTGGTGTGACGAGGAGAATGGCGATGAGGTCCATCTGGAGGGCGCTCAGTCAGCATCTGGAGTATAGAAGGCAGGCATAAAGGATACTTACAATCCAGATAGGCGCAAAAAGCAAGCTGACGACAATGTCGCTCGCCTCTGGCTGGATCGCGGCGATGATGACCGAGCCGTAGAGCTGAGTGCCTATTCCTACTCCGACGACTCCAAAGTACATGAGACACAGGGGCCACAGCCGCCAGTCGAGCAGCACGAGGCCAAGGTCCTTCAGGCCCCATGGGCGGGCATGGTAGACACGCTTGAGCTCGGAATAGTGGACAATGGCATCTTGGCCCTTGAGAACTTCAGGGGTAGCCGGAAGCCACCTGAACAGACCAGTGCGCTTCCTTTCTTGACCTGGTGCCAGCGGCCGGTCTGGAAGCCACCACAACAGCGTGACGCTCAGGACGACGCCGACAAGCCCATAGATGAGGAACATCCACCGGAAGCCAACGAGACCACAGTCTCCATCCATCAACTGGAATCCAGCCGAGACGAGGCCGACGACGGCAGCAGACACCTGGGATGCGGTAAAGTACATGCCGATGCGCTTGGCTGTTCGAGAGGGCGGGTAAAAGAGCGTCAGGTAAAAGGCCATGCCGGGCCACATGCCAGCAATGACAAGGCCCAGGAGGAAGCGCAGAAACTTGAGGCTCCAGGGCGACGAGACGGCGGCGAAGCACGAGCCAACAACACTGGTAGCGAAGACGATCCTAGCCATCCACACCCGGGGGCTGAGCTTGCTCATGATGAGGTTGGACGGGAAGTCGAAGATGACGTAGGAAACGTAGAAGAGGGCGAGGGCGGTGGAAACGTCCTTTGGGGTGAGGCCGAGGACGGTCTCCAGGTCATGGCCCTTGTCGCTGTTCATTGTCTGAGCGATGCCAATGTTGGAGCGAATTGCCGAGCAGAGAAAGTAGAGGATCCAGAAAGCTGTGGTAGAGTTAGGTTGAGGGTTCACCAAGTGTTGCGGAAAAGAAGTAGATCCTAGGACTGACGTGGAATAATTCTGAGATCAATCTTCCTAATAGGGTGTGTTAGTTGGCATGCATGATCTCGTTATGAGGCAGGGAATGCATACTTGTAGACTCTCTCCACCGTTTCGGTGTCGTAGTCGGCGTCGGCCGGTCGGATCCCGCCCTCATCGTTGCCTTTGGGCCTCTGAGATGATGCAGAGGGAGAGCGAGCGACACTTTGGGTCGCAGTTGCTTCTTTGAACTCGCCGCCAGGCGGTGCCGCTTGTGACGCCATGCTGGGACGGCACTCTTTGAACGTCTGAGGAGGGCAATTCCGACCGGCACGACAATGAATGGTCAAAGGATGACAAAAGATTGGCAGCTATAAGAGCAAAGACGGACGGGCGTCTAATAAGTGATGATGCCAAAAGCTACAATCAGAGAAGAAAGTGAAGGAGGTGAAGTTGTGTGAAAAGTGGGGGATGAAGCTCTTATGATGCTCCAGATCCTGTATGTAAATCTTATCTGCCGCGATTATCCAGCCCAACAAGATTTTTTTCCCTAACGCCTCGGTGGCCGAGGGCTTTCAGCGGGACAAGAGCTATAGCAGGAGCTAGGATGAAAAGGACTGACGGGCCGAAGCCGGATTGCGATAGGGCTGTTGAGCTGTGGATTAGGTACGACTCATGTCACCAGTTCTAGGTTCTCGATTGTTTGTTTGTTGAGCTGTAGAGCAATGACTGTATTCGATCATGAGATGGTCTTGATGGATTGGCTCTTGGACGATGCTAATGCTGCAGATGCATCCCTCTTATCTCTATCTGCAGCATGAGTGACTACATGTACTTGGTAATAAGGCTGAGTGATTTTACAGGCAGCTTCCGTTGCTGTGGTTCGGCACTCGGATCTCGCCGGCGGTTCGAGCTTGTCAAGGCGGGGCCCTGCAAGCATCAATCTCATCTAGATCTGCAGCTGTATCTTGGACCATTTGCATTACAGAAAGCACTTATCGTAGATGCTGCTGAAGAATGGGAAAACAGGTGCAAGCATCAACGATATTTCAGCTTCAAGCTCTCCATTGTTCAGCTGCAGAATTACATAGACATGCATCGTGTCTCTCAATAGCAGATGCATCCATTAATGGGGGGTCGCTGTGTCTGGAACCTGCCGCTCCGTGCATGCACAGCTGGAGGTACCTACAGGTAGCCATCGCGAGCTGCCATCACGGTCGAAAGTCATTTACAGAAGCTTCTATAGTACCTTGTCATAATTCATCTCTACCTTATTAGGCTTCAACTTCAGGTGACAACAATATCCATCCATTGTCACCATCTTGCGCAATGTGGCAGGCTGGACTGCCGTGTGAACATCGTGTTACGTACATGTCCAGTACTTTGCGAATTGTCTGCCTGAGGATGCCAGGCGTTGACGCCAATCTCCAACATGCAACTGCCAGCCTCGTTTCTCCCCCTGCCTCGCATGCGTCAATGCCTGATATTTCAGTCCACCGCTGCAACAGCCTTCTTTTGCCATCCCGCTCGGCTGCGGCTCTCTGATTCTGCATAAATGCGCCATCTGTCCGCCTCAGGCCACAGCTGTCGCGCCCATCTCGAAAAGTCTCGTTACTCCTGGGGAGGCCCTGTCCGACTGACGCCTCTCTGACCTGCACCATGGAGCCCTGGAGCCTGGATCTTCCGCGATGATGACACAAGTCCCCCCGCAGGCACCTTAGGTCATGGGTAGGACGCGTCTGGACGGACGTGTTCCAGCTCTTCCGGCGGCCAACACGCAATACGCCGTGCTTGCGCAAAACAAGGAGCTATTTGCGGATCGCCGACAGCCGCCAGCCAAACAGTCTCGAGTATCAAGTGACCATGAGACGAGGTCCAACAGTTACCGCCTCGAAGGGCTGAGCCCGTCATCACCTTGCTTTCGTGGCAGCTTCGATTGGATTTCTTTCATCAGATACCTCGTACGCCTTCACCTCAGCTGCACGACAGGGGTTGAGCCAAGCACAACAAGCGGCTTGCCGCAGAACAGGCATCGCCGCCGCCTGGAAGGATGCCACCCCTTCCGTTAATACGGGTAAACCTGGAGATACCGGAGGCACATGGGAACCTCCGAGGCATCCACTGAGTCCTGCGAGCCTTGAGGATCCTCGACCCCTGCACCTCGTTGACAGCCACCCATCAGCTCCGTGTTGTGGCTGAGAGCAATGGCCATCGTGAAGCTGGACTGCTGTTGGGGACAGCTTCGTCCTTCTCTCAGCCTAGCGCTGAAAGCTCGGTCGAGGAAAGGCGTCATGTTTGGTCTCACCCCTCGAGGTTATACGCGACGAACACCGCGGCGTATGGTAAATGGCCGCTCACCTCCAGGCAATCATTCAGCCCGTCCCTCAGGTAGGCCTCTCGCCGGGTCGGCGAGTTATGCCTAGCCCATCTCCCGATGCCGGGTTCACAAACATGCTACGCTCGAGTGAGCGACGCCTTGGCTGCCGCCTGGCATCCCGCACTCTACAGCTCTGACGCCGTTATATCGCCTTCATCAGACGAGGCGCAGCTTGGGGTGTAGTTTGCCCCACGTGCCAAGGGGTCGTGTGTCATGGAGCTCTCGCCCAATGAGTCACTGGAGATGGCATCAATCAGCTCCCGGCGGTGGTGGACAAGGTACTCATCTGCCACCCAAATCGGGGCAGGCCTCATACGAGCGGATCTGGTGCCTAGAAGAGCTTGGGACTTATTTAGGGGCCCGACGGAGCGCATTCGGATTCCCCAAGCCAGTGACGGAAGAGCAGCAGCGGTTACAGACCATCGCCAGATTCGCAACTCTCTTTACCACGGTTTGCTACGCAGCTGGCAGCCTTCGGAGCTCGCGAAATTGCGACGCCGCACAGCCACCCGTCAGCCACGCGCCACGCTTTCGAGCTGCCTCCCGCCCCGCGAAGTCACGTGCTGCTCACCTGACTAATCTAATGATCTGGTCAGCAAGCGGAGCAGACGACAACCTTGTCCACGACATTCATACCAGAATTTTCAGGCCATCATCCCGCACTGCGCGCCCTCGAACTAATCCAAGCATCGATAGCCGGCCCAGCTGCAATTCGTCGCAGGCCGAGGACTTCACGAGCCAACGGCCAGCTGCCGCTCCCTTGCCCAGAGGCCGCGTCTCGACCGCTGCCGCTGCCGCCGCTTCCGCCTCGCCTCGACGGCCAGCTTCTCCCACGCTCCGGCGCATCGCGCAGCTCAAGGCCTTGTACCGGCGTCACCCGAAACTGCAGCTGGGGTACATATCCGACCTGCAGGCCACCATGAGCGTCGCATACGAGCCGCGGTCCTTCATCCACGAGGGCGCATATCCCTCCATGGGCGAGGACCACGACCATGTTGCCGAGCAGCGATTTACCGATTCCGATGTTGCCGAGCACCTCAGCCACTATACCGCAGAGGCGTCGCTGCTGCCGGACGACAGAGGCGTCATGGGCGACGAGAGGGACATGTTGGCAGATGACGATGCCGTCGTGCCGGAAGCGTCTACGCTCGACCTCGGCGCGCCAGAATTCTCGTCACCTCTGCCGGTAGAGCTACATGCGCCACCGTTACCAGACCCCATACCAGAACCCAAGGACCATCTGCCGACAGACCTATCCTCGCCGACATTGCGCCTAAAGCAGATTCCCAAGCCGGAGCGTGAAGTCCACAAGAAGTCAGATGGGAAGTTTCACTGCCCACTGGATGACTGCAAAGAGGAAGTCCGCGCATTCTCTCGCAAGTGCGAGTGGAAGTAAGTCATCCCCGCCCCATTTCTCCCCTTACTTGCCTGCCTTGCGCCCAAGCCAACACTCCCCACAGCAAGCACATGGACAAGCATGAACGCCCCTATCGCTGCCCAGCCGAGGGTTGCGAGAATCTGCCCGGCTTCACCTACTCTGGTGGCCTTCTCCGGCATGAGCGAGAAGTTCATGGGAAGCACGGCGGGCCCAAGAAAACCGTCAACTGCCCGCATCCCAACTGCAAGCGACATACCGGCAAGGGGTTCTCACGGCAGGAGAACCTCAACGAGCATCTTCGGCGGGTGCACACAAATCCCGAAGCCACCTCAACATCTCCGCCGCCCGAGATTGCCCCAACTCCCGAAGACAACGACAGCGACAAGTCTGGGACGAAGCGCAAGCGCCGCATGAGCAGTCAGGGCATCGACGAGCTGTCCGATCTCCGAGACGAAATCAAGCGGGTGCGCGAGGAAAACGAAAAGCTCAAGTCCGAGATGGACCAGCAGTCGCAGCACTCCCTGGCCATGATGGCGCAGATTGCAGAGCTGCAGGACGCGCTGCGTCACAGCCTCAATCCGCATGCGCTTGGGGCGCCAACGGCCCAGATGATCTAGGAGTCTCTGATCGAGGAGCCAAGCTTCCCCGGCGTTGACACGTCCGACGAGACTTCAAGAGAGCGCCATTCCGTCTGAGCATCGCTGATACCTAGCACCTCTGCTCTGCGCTTTCTCTTTCCTGTGCGTCATCTGCACATCTCAACCCTGTTTTCAAGACCACACTATACACCGCATAGATCCGTCTTCCCCTTTATTCACGCTTTATGAGCGCTTCTTCTTCGCCATATCCCCCTTCCGTTCGCGTCTTGTCTATCAAAAGCTCATCCAACATAAACTGGCGGACATATCAAGAGTCCATGATTTTCTTCCATTAATCCTCTTTTTCGCACTCAAGGCATCTTTTTACTGGAGGTGGTCATCTGCTCTTCCGGGGAGTACCTTCGACGGTTCTCCCCACGGCGTTTATCACAAGGTTATCAGGGGCGGTTGGGCACGGGCAGAATATGAATTACATGATATCCTAGGTTTTCCTCTTCATCTTTTACGCTCAACTGCATACGAAAGACATGGTTACAGGGAGGTGGTGTCTCGTTTATACAAGGTCCTGTTTTTCGAGAGGGATATTTCATCCCGTGTATGATTGTTTTCACTTTTCCTCACATTTCAGCCCGAGCGCTGCGTGTCATGGTCCCCTGGTTCTCTATCATCCCCCCTTTTCCACTTGTACTTTAGACGATGGAACTCGCCTCTCGCGTGTTATGGGATATGGACAATCGTGTACAACAAATATGACGGCCTTGTTATCAAGTAGCCTACAATATGAATCTCTTCACACTCAGAATTCATGATCATTTACCTCTCTGCCGATGCAATGCATAGCAAAGCCATTAGATAGAGGGACAGAGGAACCAAAAAAAGGCGTCGAATCATCCATGAGGCCTTTTCATCATAAAACGTTCTCTATGTACACAATCTCAACAACTAGACGCAAAGTCGCCCCAACCCCCCAATCACTCATTTCCAAGCATCCCGCCTCCTCGCCCACCTTGCTATGCTGATTTCGCTGCCTCCAAGAAATATCTCCACTGAGTTAATTCTCACCCCCTCTATTAGACAAACTCAACTTTCTCCGGAGCTTTTTGTCACATTGGAAAGTGTTCCTCCTCTTCTCTCTTGATATCTCCCTACATCTCAATTCACTTATACACAGTCGAGACAAAAGGGGGGTGCATCACACCCCTCCCCAGCTTCTCCCCCTCCTTTACACAGCTTGGATATAATTGGCAGGGACACTCGCCGTCACGCCCGCCTTTTCCACCTCGGCCCAGCCATCCCCGGAATCCTCCTTGATCAGCACGAAGCGCTCGCCCTCCGTCATCGAATGCTCCGCGTCGCTCTGGGCCGTGTAGTCGTACAGCGCCTCCACGTACCGCAGCTTCTTGGCCCCTCGCTTGGGCGCCACCGCGGGGCCCTTCTTCCGCGAGGCGGCGCTGGGTGTCACTGACGATGTTGTGGAGGTGGAGTAGGTGGAGGATGGGCGGGCGGACGATGCGGTAGAGGCTGACGGGGTGAAGTTGAGGTCGATGTATGTCGCCGGTACAAGACCCTCCTTGTAGCCATCGCGGACCTTGACCCAGCCGGAACCATCTGCAAATCATGTGTGAGAATTCAGAGCTTGCCAGCAAACAAGGGGTCCAACTTACCATCTGGTTCCAGCACCACTACTTCCTTTCCTTCCGCCACTGACAGCTCCCCATCGCCGCCGGCCTCGAACTGGTACAGCATCTTGCCCTTCTTTTCCTCCTTTTCCAAGAGTCCATTCAAGCTGCCCGCTGGTGGTTGTGAGATATACGCCGTGGGCGGGGGCGCAATTACCCTGTTCCTCTTCGCCGGACCTGCAGCCGTGGGTGCCTTTGCCACGGCCGCAATGACCTTGGGAGTGGTCTCAGAGGGGGCGTCCTCCGATGGTGTCTGTGGCCCGGATGTGACAGACTGCCGCGAATGCGAGCTCACCGAGGTCATCGTGTTTGAGCGGGTCAGGTTGTCGTCGGAGACGTGCGATACTGCTGCCGGATCCGCCGCGACGAGCCTGTTGGTAGCAGCCTGGCGCTCGGCCTTGAGCTTCTTCCGCTCTTCCTTGTTCTGCTCGCCGGGGCAGTCGGCGGGCACCTTCATCTCGCATTTGCTGTGGCATGTGTAGCCGCAGTCTCGGCAGTCGAACCCCTTGGCGCTCAGGCCCCATATGCGGTCTCCGCACAGGTCGCAGTTGGTGGGTATCTTGAACGTCTGGCTCTTGAAGTTGTGATTCTTGGCCCCTAGCGTCACGTCGCCCACTGCGCTTGTGATGGTGGTGGTTTCGACCTCGGCCGTGAGTCGCTTCTGGTCCGTGGCGATGAGGTCCTCCTGCATCGCGAAGAGCGTGCGGATGACCTCGACCTCGTCCTTCTTTTCCTTGCCCTCTCGAACGCGTTGCTTGACCGCCTTCAAGGATTCCACCTCTCTACGCTTCTTGTCCACCTCTCTCCGCAGCTCCCCCAGCTGGGCCTTGGATTTGGTGAGCACGTTGCGCAGGAAAATCTTGGCCATTTCGTCCACGACCATCAGGTCGTCATCGTGCCAGACGGGGCTGGGTTCAAAGACCTTGTCCGGCGGCTCCTGGAAGGCGCCCATGTTGTGGCGCATGTACATCATGGAATCCAGGTGCGGCAGGTTCCTCTGGATCTCCTTGCCCTGGTGCTCGATCAAGCCGTTGCTCTGCTGAAGCATCGTGCTCTCGAGTCGGGTCGCCACGTCCCACAGAAAGTTGAGCTTCAGCGTCCGGAACTCGCTCAGATCCTGCAAGCTGTCCATGACCTCGGGGACATACTCGTGGTAGTACTTTTCCTTTTGCTTGTTGGTGACGTTGATGGCGATGAGGTAGGTGTTTTTGGCGTTGTTCATGTCGAACAGCTGCTGCTGGTAGGCGCTCTGTGCCTTGCTCTTGTCATGGTGCGACTCGGTCTTCTTGCGCTTGGTCTCGAGGTCCTGGCACTTGGCATCGTACTTTGACTTGACCTTGCGCAAGTCGGCGTAGCTGGCATCGCGGCTGGCTTCCAGCTTCTCGGCGTAGTCGGCATGGCGCTTGCGCAGCTCCTCGAAGCGGGTGTTGTAGAACTTGAGAGGCTCGGCGACTTGGGCTATAAGGCCGTTTGCGTAGCGGTCGTGTTCGGAGGCGCGGGACTCGAGCGTCGTGAGCTGGGTGGACCAGGTGGTCAAGGAAGCGCTATTGAGGGAGGCATTGTCAGTAACTATGGCGTCTTTGAGCACTCACTCTCCGCTGACGCTCAAGATGCGCGCGCATCCGCAACTGCCTGAGCATCTCTTGTCCGGGGTGTCGGCCTCACCTCTCGAGCGAACCAGGAGTCAAGGTCGGGGTATCGCCAACGCTCAGCTGAGAGACCTTCTTATTCTTCTTCTCAAAGTACTTCTTGGCCAGCGCATCGAGCTTTGCGCTGTATTCCTTTTCGATGGCGGCGCGGTCGCGGTAGAACTGCTGGAGCTCGTCGAGCCAGGCGATGCCGTGGCCGACCCAGGCGTTTGCCGCCTTGAAGCCATCCTGGAGGGGAGTCTGTCAGCGTCGCGCCAGGAACCGAGATGCCCTTTGCTTCTGCTTCCGCTTCCGCTCCCGCTTGTGCTCCGTCTCTTGTCTCTTCCTGTTTCCGTTCGAGTCCTTGGTTTCTCTTTCTCTTGTCCCCCTTCGTGTTCTCATCTTACTCCTCAGACGACCATCTCGCGCAAACTCAAGAGACGCACCTTTAGCTCTCCGCCAAAGGTGGGCACGGCGTCCACCTCGGCCATGATGGGAGAAGAAGCCACTGACAGTCTGGGGACGGGCTGCGGGCCATGCAAAGCCGGCGCCTAGAGATATGGGCTGAAGCCAAAGTCCTCTGCTCACGACCAATGCAGCAAAGACGCAGAGGCCCGTCGTCACGCGGTTGTGCAGCTTGTCTGGGCTGATACGTGGGGGAAGTCAGATTGGAGATATTGGGGGGAAGAGGATGCGCGGCTTCTTGTCAGGTAAGGCGAGGCGCAGCTCTGGCATCAACTGGAGGCACGCCGGCCAATGAGTTGGTCAGGCAACTGGCAGGGGGGCTCTCCGGGGCTGGCGGCGCTAAAACGCGGCGGCCGTACCGCCATACCGCCTGGATGGCCCCCGAAGGCGCCCGTAACGGTCTGGTGGATCAACATGAATGGAACCCCCTGCGAACTGCTGGCGGTGCTACGGAACCCCGCCATGGATGCAATTGGATTCTTCAGCGCTGGACCTACGCCAACGGAGAAATAGCCGGACGTCACCTCAATGCTCCTTGACAGCCTCGGCCTTGTTGGTAAGTGCATGCATGCATCACGCATGTCTCGTGAGTTGACTGCAATTGTTTAGAATGGCCGCCATGATGCTAATGCAAGGAAGACATTGGTATTTACAAGTATGATTTGACAACTTCGATTGCTGCAGAAGCCCCTGCTTCCCCCCTGATTGACCCTCGAGGTATGGGGCTGCTCTTCCCGGATGATCCACGATTCTTGCACAAACACAGAGATGGCCATGGAATCCGAGAGTCTGTCCAGCAGCTGAGTCCATGCCTCTCATCGTCGTCATCATCCCTCGCCAGACAACCGCTCCAGAACTGCGTCTTGAATCCGTCCTCCTCTCCATCATCGTTGCAGTTTCCAGGTGTTGCACCTCCGCAATGGGACAGTAGTCCCCTGTCGCATCACCTCGATACAGCTCGAATATCCCACCTGCTTTTCATCCAATCCTCCACACCAAACCTCAGCGCGTCGCCAAGTTCGAAGCCGCCACCCTGCTCGGCACCACCATATGGCTCTCGACCCAGCACGACACCCCGTCGGGCGTGTCCCACCGCGAGGGCTCGATCGGCTGGTAGTGGTGCTTGTCCGGCCCCGACGTCGGCGAGTCCTGCAGCAGGTCGATGCCCGCCTGCGCCGCCTGCCACAGGCAGTCGCGGTTGGCGTCCTGCAGCTCCTCGTAGACGCCCAGAATCGTCACCGTCGCGCCGTCCTGGTGCAGGACGACGTACACCCGCCGGTCGCGGTCGTGGGGGGCGCGGTCGGCCATGTAGGTAGATTGGTCAGATATGTATCTGCGTCTGCGTCTGCGCCTGCGTCCTGTCTTTCGCCGCCTTCGCTGCCCTCTTGTCCGCGAGCCGCTCGGGGCTATTCTTCGTAATGTGTCTTTGTTTTCTCTTTGGCTGGTTCAAGTTGCGGTGATCGTGATGGTTATGCTTCTTCTCGGTTTGACCTGCAATCCCCCCCGTCCAAGGCCAACATCAAGCAGCAGAAGCCGTCATGATTTCCCCGGACTTTTCAACGGGCAGTAATGACGTAGGGCATAGTAATCCGGAGCCAAGCGCAGATCATCGACCGATCCGTTGTGCCAGGTTCATTGAGATTGGGTAAGCGTCGACTGCTCGTCAGGGCACTGCAGATGTTGGCCGCCCACCGCCTTGGAAGCTTTTCTCTCGTCTGTTCCTTGTTTTCTTGAGCCGCCCATAGCATGGCGTTTCCCTGAGGTCATCGTTGGCTGTCGCACGTCCTTTGCCAGTTTGCCTCTAGCGGGGGGCTATTGTTCGCTCGGGGCTTAACATCCGAAGTTTGTGGCGGGATGAGCACAAGCTAAAACTGACCTGTATTACAAGTACCTACTCTAGTTGTCTAGGTAGGCACCGGACTACTTGCACCGGAGGTAGCACATTCAGCAGATCGCTTCTACAGTACAGTCAGTATAGGGCAGGCAAGCAGTTTTGGGGTCAAGCCGTAGATTGCCTCTGGTGTTGTTGTTGTTCTCCCATTGAGATGACCCATTATTGGCCTTCGTTAGCCTCCCTTGTCCGCCAACCTACCCGGAACTCCTCAGTCGACCCCAAATGTTGATCAGGACGGCCCCTGCATTAGCTTAGTAGGTGCGCAGAAGGACTCCCGGCATGATGATGTGCACTTCTACAGATGTGTACGCTGACATTGGACTTCGATAACTGATCTTTTGCAGTACGGAGTAGCACCAGCAGATATGGCAGAAATGGTGGTAACAGCTTGTTCGACGATTGCAGTTTGACGACTCTTGACGTCCCACTGAATAGACTACGTTGCTATCCCCCATTAGCAATAGCCATCCCGGGCCGATATATGTGAAACATGCCCGAGTTCAAGGTCTCAAAGGCATTCTTGACCTCGAGTTTCCGGAAAAGCGAAGCGCGTACATCTGAGGCAGCGAAACATGAATAGACTCTCAAACCTGCGTTCCACAAAAGACTCGATCAAGCTACAGACTGACACCGCCGTCCACTATATCAGGCCCAAATCTATCCCTTCCAGTGTGGCTTCCGTTATTCTCCCTCCCCGGGAAAAGCCGTCGAGAGAACCATCAAGTGGTACAATAGCGGACAAGAAAAGTCAAAACCTGATCCAGCCCAACAAGACAAAGGGAACTCCAGCCAGGTCAACATTGATGTATACAAAATTCCCCAATAAGCCATCGTCCCACCAGCACGGCTGATCGAACACCATCGCTGGAAGGCGCCTGTTGACCTCCAAGCCCATCAAAGGCAGTTGCCAGCCCAAACATAACACATTAGCGCAGATAACAGACCCGTGCATAAACAAGGCGGAATAGAGGAAATTAAGGCCAGAACAGACTCGATGTGGCCATCGTCTCCCCTTTTAGATGAGGATGAGAATCATTGGCCATCGGAGTTGGTTGCTGTTGCCTCCTCTGCCGCGACCCGCAAGTCATAGGTGAGGTCGAAGCATTCGGCAAGCAGCTCGCTGACGCTGCCTTGACCTTCAGGGATGTCGCCATTGACAACGAATTTACCGTCTACCCGCAGGTTATCGAGTGAGTTCAGCTATGGATAAGGAGTTAGTGTCAACAAGTCCATGTTTCACGTCCCAGCGTCTGGTGAATCGTACCTTCATGCTGTAAGGATACAGTTCTCGAACAGAGGATACGCCGCCACTGTTCCGCACTTCGAGAAGACACCTCTTGAGAGTCTGCAGCTGGTTGTAGACGGGCAGCAGAGCCTCAGAGACCGGCTCCGAGGCGAGGATGAATGAGTAAATGTACGCGTAGCTTCGCCTGATCAGATACAACATTGTGCGTTGTGTGTAAAGGTCGGCAGGCCGGCCCCTGTCGTCGTAGAAGTTGCCGTTCTGCCGGCTCTCGTCAATCTTGTCGAGCTGACGCTGGAAGTCGTACAGATCGGTCTCGCGAAGAGCCCAGGCTTGTGTCAAGGACAGCTTTTCCAGCTCGTTGCGAATTCCGACAAGCGTATCGTATGTGGGGCGGAACTGCTCTGGCATGCTTCCTTTTCTGCACCGGCGTTAGTGAAATAGGGAAACTCTAGAAGCGCCTCTCAGTTGCTCACCTCTCCAATACCATCTCTGACCACTTCAGGCAGCGCTGGTACAACTCCCCAATTTCCACAGACCCTGCTGGGACGTTTCCATTCTCGTCAACGAATTGGCCGTCTTTGCGCTTCTCTCCAATATCGAGCAGCTGCTTTTGAAGCTTTTGCACCTCGGCAGACGAGAACTAAGCCAGTCCGAAGTTAGCAACCCAACTTGTTATAAAGGTGCAATCGTTTGCCGCACTTTTGATTTTGTGTTCGCCAACGAAATAGATCGCAGGATAGAAATCAGTTTCTCGTGGATCGGAAGCAAAGGCTCTGCAATGCGACCTAGTCGCTTCTGGAGGTTCTCCAGTGTTGCCAAGCACTTGGCTACCCTATTCGACAGGAGCTTGAGGAGATACGGAGAGTTCTCGGCTTTGTGATCGCGCGATCCGGCCTGCTTTATGCTGTTGGACAGGTTCGTCAACGTGGTCTGGATGCTCTCGAGGTCCTTGGCCGAGTAGAGGTCGGCTTCGGTCAAGTGGTCGAGCAGCCGCTTGATTGTGGAAGTCAGGGCGTAGTTTGCGGGCAGCTCATTGTTGCGTCCGATTGTGAGGTAGAAGAGGGAGAGGAGCTGGAAGCAGCTTTCCAAGACCTTGTCAACTGTTGAATCATGCAGTTTAGTAATCGGCCGTCTCGAAGTAGTTTCATAGTAGGCTGGACACACGTCTGTTCTCCTCCTTGTTTCCCGTCTCGGTACGGATCTCGTCCAGCTCCTTGACCCTACTGATGGTCTCGTCGTATAGAGGTATCACGTCCTGGCTGCGAATGTACGTTGTGCGGTCCTGCTTCAATAGCAGCAGCTTGTCGCGAATGACGACAAGGCTGTCGAGAACGGCCTGTTCCCGGGCATCTTGCGGCAAAGGGACAGCTGGTGTATCCATGGTGTGGTGTAGGTGAGGCGGTGACGGCTGATATAGGTCAGAAATAGGAAGGAAGGCGACTCGGAGTTGTCTGGCTATTCGAGGCGGCGAAAGCAAGTTATCGACTCTGGTTTCCAGCCCTTCCGGGAGTGACGATGCAGAGTGCAGCTGGCGTTTCGGGTTCTGTCGGCCAATTGGGAGGCTCTGTATTGATCGTCTGATGATCGCTCAGGGGGATTGACAGCGCAAGTTCAGCGGCCGCGGGCGATCAGGTTGCTGGTAGATGCACGTACGGGAAACAAATCGAGAGTCTCGTGAGGCGCAAGCAACCAACACTCAGGAGCAGGAGTAGGTAAGTCGCGATACTGCCGGTCTTGCTTCAATGCAGACGATGGTGGGGAAACTTCAGCTCAAGGTGGGGTGGCGTCTCAACTGTGTTTGGATGCTTTGGGGAGAGTGACGACGTTGCGCATCCGGGCGGAACTTTGGCTGCAGCTGAGCCACGGCCGCTGATTGGTTCACTAGAAATACTGACTCAGACCAATCAGCGCGAGCGCAAGACCCGCTTGCGGCGACCGCCTAACGAAGGCAAGCCCGGCACGCGGAGAAACCATTTCGCCCTTCGCTTTAGGTCTTCAAGCCCTCCAACCCGCGAAATTTCGACCGGGGCCGGTTTTTTGTGGTCCCGCGAACTGCCTTTTGTGGTTGATATTCGAATTGTCCAAACCACAGCTCTTCTCCCGTGCAGACTTGACATCTTCCCATATCCGCACAGACAAACCGCACACAATGTCTACCGCCGAGCTCGCCTCTTCCTACGCGGCCCTGATCCTTGCCGACGATGGCATTGAGATCACCGTGAGTGCACCCGCTTTCCCGAATTTCGTCTCGTCGTCTTGTTGTCCCGGGTTTGGAAGCGCAGAAGGAGAATGCGAAAAAAAAGAAGACATCACATAGATGCCCCGCGCGCACAGGACGATGGGAATGGAAGAAAAACGTTTGGGAGTGGTTGTGTGCTAATATGCGATTTGCTTCCGATCTTCTAGGCCGACAAGCTCCAGACCCTGATCTCTGCCGCCAAGGTCGAGGTTGAGCCCATCTGGACCTCAATCTTCGCCAAGGTACGACATTCCACCGAACGCCAATCCCTGGCAGAATCGGCCCATCGAAACCGAAATCTGCCACAAACATCGAGAAGAATGCGGTTCGCTAACGAGTGATGGTTTTGCGCCGACAAATAGGCTCTTGAGGGCAAGGACATCAAGGACCTCCTGGTCAACGTCGGCTCCGGCGGCGCTGCTGCTGCCCCCGGCGGTGCCGCCGCTGGTGGTGCCGCTGCCGCCGCCGATGCGCCCGCTGAGGAGGAGAAGAAGGAGGAGGGTGCGTGCCGACCGCTCCGCGAACAACCCCGAGACGAGAGAGATTATGTGCTAACGCGTCCCTGCAGAGAAGGAGGAGTCCGACGAGGACATGGGTTTCGGCCTCTTCGACTAAACAGCCAGCACGATCTGTTGCGGCGACTGTTTTTTCTCTTGCTTCTTTGTACTTCAACTGCATGGCACTTCGGGGTCTTTATCCACATCGATGGATGCATACAGGATGGAGTGGGCGCCTATATCCTGCGTCCTGGGCAGAGTAGCTTCGTTCATAAGGATAATATGATGAATGCTCTCACACGACGGAGTTCACGCGGGGAAGGGACAAATGGTCAAATAAATGACTCGGGAAGAATAAAAAGAAATCTTTTGACATTTTTTGGGTTTTCTGCACATGCCTCGCTATGCTGTGACGGTACGAAACGGAGCGAAAAGCACTTGGGGAATGTGTGCTCGTAAACGGTGGGCGCTATGTCCATCTACTGACAAAAGCGCTCGAACGTCAATCCATGACTTGAGGGTGTCAATGTGACGCGCCCACGTCGCTCCAATCCTTCTCATGGCTTGTCCTCAATACCAAAGGCCAAAACGAGTCTATTTGACGATAAGCACAGCCGAAGGCACCAGTCCAGCCTCCTTGAGCGTCTTGGACATGTCCACGTCCCCCTGAAACGTCTTCCGGGGAAACGTCATCGTAAACGTCGTCACCGGCTTGCCGATCTCGCCCTCCAACTGCTGCGCAAGCTCAAACAGCGTCGTCTCCGCCGGCAGCGTCTTCATGACGTTGCCCGCATCGGTCTGCAGCTTCAGCTTCGCCTCGGTGTGGTCTGCCTTGGGCCGTGCGGGCGCGGCAGCGGCAGCGGGAGCAGCAGCAGCGGAGGAAGACGAAGCAGCGGCCTCGGGAGCCCTGCCTTCGCGAGCGGCCTTTGCCTCTTCGGCCTTGCGGCGGCGTTCGGCTCTGTCTTCCTCAATCTTGGCCTTGATGCGCTTCTTGGCCTCCATCTCTTCGAGCTTCTCTCTCTTCTTCTGCATGGCTTCCTTGATTTGCTCTTTGCGCGCGAGCTCCTCCTTTGCTTCCTGAGATTCCTTTGTAGACTTTTGTCTTATTTTCTACAGCATGTGTTAGAGGGTTCGTTAGAAGTGTGGGGAGTGTATGCAAAGTCACCTCATTGCGCTTTGCATCCTCCTTGTCCTGCTCAGCCTGGGAAGCCTTCTTCGCCTTGAGCCGTTCTCTCAGCTCGGCAAGCTTCGCCTTCTTCTCCTCTTCGGTCAAGGGCGCAACTTCCTCCGTTGACTCGGAAAAGTCTGTGTGCTCGCTATTCCAGCATTAGTCGCAATTCCAATACTTGAAGCAGGCAAACCAAAGTCCTACGTCTTGGTGGCATGGTAGCTGGCGAGGTCGTGGTTCCTAAACCGCTTCCCGCACTCGTTGCAGACAAGGGACTTGGCCGACTCGCCCGACTCGAGCGCGGCAATCTTGGCCTTGGTCTCGTCCTCGTCCTCTTCGTCGTCATTTGCCGCGGCCTCGATTTCCTCCAATGACTTGTCCTGGTTGTCCTCCAGCCACTGCAGGGCTCCCTGCACTGTGGGTTGTAAAGACACGTTGTGAGATGAAATGGCCAGAAACGCTGGGGACCGTTAAGAGCAGGAGACAAACTCACATCCTCCGGATTTCTTGACGGCGAGCTCAGCACGAGCCCGCTCGAAGCCCATTTCGATGAGAGTATCTAGGTCGGACGCCATCGTGTGTCTTGATTCGCCTGTTTGTTCGAGGTGCGAGTGCTGAGAAAGGATGGATGGGGTGTGAGATGATGAAAGTGGTATGTAGCAGCTGGAGGCGTGAGGTGAGGATGGAGTGTGGGGTAGAGTGCAGAGTTCCGAATGGGTAGCACGAGTCTGGCAGTGGAGCTGCTGTAGAAGTACAAAGTAGAGATGACGAAGGTGCAAGGGAGAAGAAAAAAAGATAGGATGATTGAAGTTATTCGGAAGTAGTAGGGAACAGCTTAAGTAATTGACACGACTGATGGGGCCTTTTCGAGCACCGAAGTTGCAGGTTATTGAAGCTCTCCGGCTTAGGTATCGACAGCTACGTAAGATGGCGTCAACGCTACACCTCCTGCTTACAGTATACGGATAGCTGCCTACCTTGTTTCTAGAGGCAACATAGAGCAAATGAATGCCTTACAATGGACAACGTCTCCAACTTATCGAGAAAAACACTTGATCACAGTAACTGCGACTCCAGAGAGTAATCATCTCAGCTAACTTTATGATCCAGAGTTGCCTAGCCCTCCCAGCAATCATCACAAGACGCAAGGGACAGACGCAGAGCATACCTTATGACCTGCCATCATATGCACACCCAGCTTCTCCAGCACTCTGCTAGCTTTGTCCCTCTTGTCTACACGTGCACCATCACCATCACCACATGTCTTCTAGAATGCTGAGGCAAGCTCTCTGATCCCGTTTCATGCAAATCATTGTCCTCTCATTAGCGTGCCCATCAGCCGTCCGTCTCATTGCTTCTCCCCTGCACGGGACCCCAGAGACCCTGAGACGGCTTAGTCATGCCCCAAGCTCATTCAGTTCAGGCCAGCTCAGCCTCGCCAGCCAATCTCGATACAGGGGCCAGAGCCATCAATCACGCCCTCCAGATTCTCTTCTTTGTAATCAAACAACAAGCTGCCCATCCTCTCAATCCACGCTTCCTCGTCCGCCGCTCTCGAGTCTGATAGCTCTGAGGCAACGATACCTGATCACTCTGCCCCTTTGAGATACTCTTTATCCGTGTCCCTTTCCTGTCGCCAAGCTCCCTTTCCTGGTTGCGCCGCGTCTCCCCGCTGCTGCAGCGCCATCGATCTAAACACGACATCATCTTTGCATTTCCGGCTCGTGCCTCGAGAACCGAATCGCCCTCTGGCCTCGAACTCAGCTCAGCACCGGCCTCGCCTCCGCAGCTTCAGTCGCCATGTCGGTCGAAATTGAGCCTCTCGAGCTGTCCTTTCGGCGTATGTTGTGCTTTTTCCGCTCCGGCGGTCCATGACGCCATTTCCCAGCGAAAACATCCATTGACGAACTGGCAACGCACAGGGCCCTTCACCGTCGAGGTCGCGCAAATCCTCAAGATCAAGAACCCTAGCTCATCGCCCTTGGCCTTCAAGGTCCGTCGAGATCCCGATATGCCACGTATAGCTTCTGCCGTCTCCTACGACGGCACTCGCCTGTGGATACCTCCTATCTCATCTTAATCCCTGCTAACGTCCCTTTAGGTGAAAACGACGGCTCCCAAGCAGTACGAATGACCTCGTCGTTGCGATCCCACGGCCGCCCAATGTCCACAAGACGATCTAACATGTATTTTCTCTTGCGTCTAGATACTGCGTTCGACCAAATGCCGGCCGCATCGAGCCTGGCCAGGACTTTGATGTCACGGGTGCGTTGGGTTGCGACAAGGCAGCAATGGGTATCGCATGACGACTGACACCAGCATAGTCCTTCTGCAGGCGATGAAGTCTGATCCCCCGCTGGACGCAAAGTGCAGGGACAAGTTCCTCGTCCAATCGGCCCCCATTACTGCAGACAAGGAGTTCGCCAGCATTGCGTCAGTGGTGAGTCTCCACGTGTCCTCGCTCCCTCTGTCCCTCTCGGACACACGCACTGACCGCGGCGCTCGTGCAGCTCGAGACAACCGACAAGGCGTCCATCTCCGAACGAAAGATTCGAGTCAACTGGCTACCTGCCGGTGACAGCCCTGACCATGGCCCGTCCGCCATCTCGACGCCGAGCAAGCCAACCACGGCGAACGGGGTGCGTATCAGGTTGCAAGCTGAGGATAACTTGCGTCGTAGCTAACAGAGGTCCAACCCAAGTCCTACGAGACTCCCGAGCCGACTCGAGACTACTCTTCCCCCACCGCCGCCGACTCCTCGAACGCCGCGCCGCCTCCCTATGTCAACGAGATGAACGACGACGATGACTCCAGACCGCAAACCGCCAAGTCCGCCGCTTCCAAGACTGCCTCTGCCGTCGCCAGCACGGTCCAGACAGGTGTCGAAGAGTTCAAGGCCAAGATTGCCCAGCTGGAAGCCGAATTGGCAAACTACAAGAACAGCGGCCTTCGCCAGCGCAACGTCAAGGGCGGCGAGAGCGAGAAGAACCCTGTTGCAGCTCTCGCCCAGCAGCCTAAGCAAGCCGTCGAAGGCGTGCCTGTCAAGATTGTGGCCATTCTGTGCCTCATCAGCTTCCTGCTTGCCTACGTCTTCTTCTAAGCTCCAATTCATATGGAGCAGCGGACTGCCTTGCGGTCAATACCTAGGATGAAGAGTAAGTAGTACCACAGATTACGAGTTAGAGAAGCTTGTTTTTTATGCCACGGCAACCTGGATCCGAAGCATATTTCAGCAGCAACCGGCAACGATACGCCCATCATGAGACCCGAATTGTCCTGTGGGCCCAGCATAATCATGCATACGATGGATAGTGGCGGAGCGCATTTTGTTATCAAGGAGGTGTCTGTACGAAGAGGAATTGTGTATGTGTGTGTGTCTCTCTGTTTGTGTGTGGCAGTACCTAGACGACGACAGAGTTCTTTTCTGCCCTCACACACACAGAGAATGAGTGGTGGAAACAGGGCTGATGCTTGTTGGACGTTTTGACTCCCCCTTTCGAGCAAGCCCTGATGGTGTGCGGTTCTCTGTACTTTAAGGTTTTACTTTGTCTTGTTTCTTTGATTCCTTTTGTCTTTTGCAGTACCTTAGTTTTTAGTACTCGATAGGCGTGTCTTTCCTCCTTTTGTATTCCCTGTTGACTATACTAAATGTTTTCTTTTCTCTTCCTTTTGTGTCGTGTGCGTCGGGGCTGCTGCAATGACTTGTCTCTTTCACCTGTTGGTTACCCTGGATCGTACCTAATGGATTAAGTTGAGTGATGCGAACCTTGCCTGAGGGAGGTATAGCATAGGTAAGGTAGGTCGGTTGGGATGGGAAAATTCAACTTGACGATTATTCTTTGAAAGTATCATTTTGATGATATTGTGGCCTCCTCTCACTCAAAAAGTGCTGCTAACAAATGGAGCATAGCGAGTGTCTCCGGTCATGCTAACGTTTCAATCAAATCATTCCCTCGCAGCCATGTCCATGACCACCAAACTTGAGATGTGAAAGCCATACATTTTAGTTGTCAGTGTCACCGAGAGGCAAGAGAAGGTCTCTGAATAACAGCAAAAAGACTAAAACACGAAGGAAAAAAGACTGCTCATGTACGTAATCTAGCCCTCTAGGACCGAAACTCGTCTACTCTACTCTAACTGCACAAAGAAAAGAGACAAAGGGGAAATCATCCTCTCAAACATTGCTCCTCTTTCAAGCCTCAATCTCAGACTGCTTCCACTGGACCGCGCCGCCAACGATGCGCCCGCCATTCTTCCTCTTGACGCGGCACGTAATGCCCACGTTCTCGTCCCAGATGAAGCGCCAGATAGCATACACCCAGCTCTCGTGGCGCGGCAGGGGCTCGTAGAACTCCCGGGCAATGTCGTACACGGCATGAAGCCTCGTCCAGGGAATGGCCGGGAAGTCGTGGTGCTCGTTGTGCAAGCCGACGTTGTACGTGAGGACATTAAGAGGCCCGTAATAAGAAAAGGTCTCGGGGACGGGGACCTTGTTGTCCGGGTCGCGCTGGGTGGGCGTGACGGTCTCGTAGACGTAGTGCTCGGCGATGAAGTGGCCGGCGAGGGGGTGCAGGCTGCCGGCGAGGAAGGAGGAGAGCAGCAGGTAGAGGAGGGCGTTGGGGGAGGCGTAGGTGACGAGGAGGGCGTCGAAGGAGAGCTGGACGACGACGTTGAGGAGGTGCACCCAGGTGAGGGGGATGCGGTAGACGGCCATGGGGCGGATGGCGTAGAAGAAGATTTGGAACGTGCAGAAGAAGGCCTTGCCGAAGATGGAGTCGAGGAAGAAGGCCTCGACGGCGGTGGGGAGGTCCGTGTCGAGGCCGTCTACGCCGAGGGACTTGTGGTGGGTGAGGTGATATGGCTGTGGAAGAGTGTCAGTATATTCATTCACCTTCTCTCCCCCCATTGCTCTCAGACTTTTGAAGAGAGGCGACCAGATGGAAGGTGTCAAACTCACCCTAAAGGAAGCACTGTAGGGAATGCCAATGGGCAGATTGGCAACAATGGCGAGCAGCCGGTTGGCAAGCGGGCTCCTAAAAGCCAAGTTGTGCGAGATCTCGTGAATGGCCAGGAACAGGTTCTGGTTCGCCGTGGCGCCGAAGACGTACGCGACGGCCCAGAACTGCCAGGACCAGAAGGGCGTGGACCGCAGCATGTAGGCGAGGAAGACTTGCAGGCCGACGACGCCGGCGACGACGTACTTGGTCAGGGGTTCGGGGCCGCAGAGCTTGAGGACCTGTTCGTGGGTGATGGGCTGGTTAGCAATTGTCTGTTTGGATAGCATTGAGAGATGAGGATATCTTGCCTCGGGATGGGCCTTGATGATGGCTAGGCGCCGCGTGCGGTGCGGCTCTTCGGTGTACGTCCAGAAGAAGTCATGCTGCTTGTCGTCTGTCGCAGCAGAGGCAGAGGCAGAGGCAGAGGCAGAGGCAGAGGCAGCCGGAGGTTTGGCCTCTTTGACGGCCGTCGTCGCGGCTGACCGAGCCATGAGGGGCAGACGATTGTATGTGGCAAAGGACAACAATAAGTTGCTTGGTTTCCTTTTCGTTTCGATCGAAGCTTGGTCTAGAATATCCAGATGCTTGCAAAGGAGAAAAGGGAGATTTGAAAAGAGGAAACAAACAGCAATTGATGGAATGATTCAAAGCTGTTGAGAGAGATGATCAAGAGAGAATGTCAAGAGCGACAGTCTGGCGGTCGTTCTGTTGGCCCCATTCGGCGCGAGCTTGGGGTGAGCTGAATAACAGGTGAAGTGGGCTGTTTCGGAGGCAAAAAATACATGTACACGCGTAAGGGACAGAGGCGGTGTCCCTTTTTTTTTTTTTTTTTTGCAGGGCTATCTTATCTTAGGTACCTTAGGTGGCCTTGCCTAGATGGGTAGCAAAAAGTTGGATGAATAGACGCAGGGACCGCGTCTTGCTGCTATTCAATGAGGGGGGATTTGCGAACAATGCGTGTCGAGGGGGGCGGGTTACAGTGCATTCAGAGGCCCTGGAGTGGCTCGTTTGCGGGGTGAGTTTTTTAGTGGTGGAGGAAGCACAGGGGGCGCCAATTGGAGGATCTGGAGTGTTGGGGGCGACCCTGAGCTTGTTGATCAGGAGATGCGAAGAACGTGAAGTCGACGGAGAGGAACTGGAAGAATCTGATGGTTTATTCGATTGAAATTGATTGCTTATGGAATTGGCTATCCCTTATAATTTGGGCAAAGCTATAAGGTAGTAGTGATGTGGCTACAGCAATTCTTGGAGGAGTAATGTATTTTCAGCTGGTCTGATCGCGGTATACAAGGTACTTACATGTACCTTAGACATCTGTCTCCATCTCAGTGCGGGAGACAATACCCGGGAGTAGACCTCGAGACCCAATAACAATCGACAAATGCAGTCTGTAGATCAACTGGCGAAAGGACACATAATTGTTGGTGTAGGTAGTCGAAAAGTCAAAGTACATTCGAGAGCCATCAAGTTCACACAGCACATCAAGCACATTCTACCCGATACATGGAAGAACTACGCATTCAACAGCAAGGCAATCATCTACAATCCAGACTCCAAGGCACGCTACATCTACAAAATCAGTCAGTCTAAACAAAAGGAAAACGAAAAGAAAAATGCCGTGCATCGCTGCAGGTCTTTGCATCGTTTTCTCTCCGATAAATGGCTCCATCGCGAGAGATGTGGTATTTCGACTTCTTCCGCCTCTTTGTACTCGTACTCCATCCAGCCTGTATTGGCTCAACCCATATGCACAACCCCATGAAAAAATGTCCAAATGCTATGTACTAGTATCTTTATACACGTCTCCAACGCCGTCTCGTCATCCCCCGTATCAGACTCCCTCGTTCATCTAGTCTTGACTCTATCATCTTGCTCTTGGGTATCTTTTCATCACTTCATATGCCGTTGCTCTTGCAGGAAAACACGCCGTGCACCGTGCCGGCGTCGAACGCATCAATGATGCCCTGGACGCTGGCATACGTGCCTACGGTCAAAAAGAAGATGCCAATAATGATAATGGCAATGTTGACGGCTGTGGCAAATGCCGACACAAGGCCGCGTTTCCTGCCAACCTCCTTGTCTGCGTTTCGCATGCGCAGGTACGCAACGCCCCAGAAGATGAAGCCGAACCAGCTGTCGAAGAGGGATGACATGACGGACAGAACTGGGCAAGACAAATGTTAGAACTTGGAACACAGTAGATATCTGGATAGGGAGGTATAAGCTTACGTGATGAGAAAAAGGGAATGACCTGAGAGATGATAAAGGCAAACACCCAGGTGACGAGCAGGATGCCGGCCCAGCTTCCCCAGCCCACAACGGTATGGCTATGCAGGTGCACCGAGTTGCGAAACGCGCGGAAGAAGACGAAGCGGGCCGTCACGGAGGCGTACAGGCACCCGAGGAAGATGAGCGTCGGGATCATGAAGGAGAAGGAAACCTTCTTGTACAGCTCGTCCAACGATCCAAAAGCCGGGGCCGTGACGTATTGGTTGCCAGTGTAGGCGTAGATGACGCCGCCGACGATGGAGAAGACGATGATTTCGGCGATTGTGCAAGCCCACAGCGACTTGGGGAACTCCCTGAGAGTGACGGCCAGGTCAGTATATTGAAACAGATAGAGAGAGTGAAGGCCAAAGCGCAGCAGACTTACCGAGGATCACGCATCTCTGCAATGAAGCTTGGAAGGGTAATCTGGCCGATGAACGTATAGCTAATGTTGAGGAAAGCCGACATTCCATTGACAAACGTAGTGCTCTTGACCGGAATGGCGGTGACCAGCGGCGAGCCCAGCTTCTCAGTGAAGCCAGCAGGCTTGTCCTGGATGCCCGCAAAGATGGTGGCCAGCACCACCGAGATGAAGGTGAAGATGGCCGACGCCGTCCCCAGCTTGGACATCATGCTGAAGGTGCGAGGCAGCGACGCAATGAGACAGATGACGGTCACCACCACGCCAAACTCGACGGTGCGGCACCCGCCAATGTTGTCGCTCGCCGTCATGGTGTTGAGGTACTCTGCGCCAACCAGGACGTGGAGCGCCTGGATAAAGGTGTTGTTCAGGACGAACATGATGGCGGTTCCCCACCACGCCCATTCCTTGCCCCAGAAGAGCATCTGGCCAATGTCGCACACGTCGCGCACCTCTGGATGCCGCAGGCAAAACTCCCAAAGCACCAGACTCGTGTAGAGCACGATGCCGGCGACCACAGCGGTCAGGATCAGGCCCGGGACGAGGCCAAGCACGCTGTATGACCAGGGAAAGCTCATGATGGCCAGGCAGATGTACTCGCTGAAGAGCAGCGCGGCCGTCTTCTGCCACGAGCATGTCCGGTACTGGATCGAGGTGCCATCTTCCGAGGCGAGCTGTCGGTTGAGGATGGCCTCGCTGGACTCTTCGCTTTCGGAGAGATCGTTCTTGAGGTAGGCGGGCAGCGGTGCTATCCGGGGGCCGACCCAGACATTGGGGCCGCCAAACATGGAGGCAAGCCTCGAGAAGCCACTCGAATGCGAGGCCGTTGCCTCGAGATCTTCGGGTGTCTTGAACTTCTCAGACATGGTTGCGACAGGAGTGGATAGCACAACGTGTTGATCCTCGAGGGAGAGAAAGAGGGTGTCTGAATACTAAGAAACAAACTGGGGGGGAAGAGGGACAAAGAAGGAGATGCCAACAACTTAGACCATACTCGAGGCGAATCAACTCAAGACGAATTACCCAAGAGACGGCAAAAGGTAAAGGTAAAGGTAAAGGTATGATGTAGTCGGAGATGTAAAAGCAGAGATGAAGAGAAAAGAAGATGGAGCGTCGGGAGCAGCGAGGGCCCGAGATAAAAACGGCGATCCTTCTCAGCGATCCTACCTCAACCTGTGCGAGCATGTACATCCACGTTCCCACCGTTTCTGGCCACCCAATCGATGACCTCGTGGGAAGGCGAAAAGCAGGGCAGTTCTTCGCAAGCAGAGTCCCCTAGCGCAGGACCAGCGGCAGGGATCCCGGCGAGCACGTCAACCGCGGCGCCCATTTCCAAACCACCAAGAACTGACTGGCCCCATTGCTGCTAGTAACCGGCTCGCCTGCCCAGTTGCTCAACGAAACGCTTCCCCGTCTCTCCAGCTCGATGGGATAGGCAGCCAAGCAGCCAAGCAGCTGGGCAGCCGGACAAGCCTTCCAGGTTGGGTCTTTCACCACCACGATGACGTTATTCCGCCTCCACGATCTAGCGGGCTTGCAGTGAGGGTCTTCCAGCCCGCCTCTGGAGCCCATCACGACGAGGCCTGTGGAGTCGCATCGCCCTCTAGCCCTCCGCCGAGCCTTGCTGGTGCCTTGCTCGAAACTGCTCCGCAACGGGCTCTGCATAATTTGCCGACCGATCCGCCTTTTTGCTCCGTCGTGTGGGTTTCGGCGGGCGCGCGTGTGCAGGGTCTTGGGGTGTCGTCAAGGTCGTCTATGATCTGATGTTAGCATGTCGCAAACGGCCCTTGGCCGACTCGCTGGGCTGGCATTCCAAAGCCGCCTGGTACGGAGTCCGGTGTACGGGGGTTGGCACTGGCAGGATCAGACTACTGAAGATAGACTGCTTGCGTGCTCGAGCCGGCGGGATAACGCAAGGGACCAGACTGAGGCTGGGAGACGGGAAGGCCTTGATTGGGCGCCGCAGACGGGCTAGTTTTTTTCGGTGGCTGTTTCGACGAAGCCTCTTGCGTGAGCGGCCAACAACGATTTCTGGTCGACCAAGACTCGTGGCTCGCACTTGGTTCCTGGCTGGAATCGAGGCGTTCTCCCCCTTCCCATTCCCGTTCTCGCCACAGCCATTTCGCCCCTTTGCTGGACGGTCATTGTACGGTAGTCATGGGTGGCCATCCGGATCTATAGGTCCTAGAAGGAGAATAGAACGCTAGAATCCAAAGTCCACGGGTCAGCCACTCGTCAATCCTTCACCAAGATGCCTGAGCCGCGGATGAAGAGCCACCAGATCTGTACCTTGTCGTGCAGCCCACAATTGAGGAAATGTCCGCGCAACCAGCGGCTGGACCCTGTTCACAAGCCCTTGTCCAGCGCGCATCTTCTTAGCCGTAGAGAGAAAGGATGAGAGTCTCGAAGCGATGCTCAGCATCCTCGTCGCTGCAGATAGACTGCAGAAAAAGGAAGACGCAATCGCTTCAGCGCATCGCGCAATTCTGCAGGGCCTGGGATCTGGCTGAGGCCTAGGCCCAGCTCGAAGATTTGGTGCAGCGATTTTAAGCTTATTTCAGGGCCACCTCACCGTTTGCACGTGCCTGCGCTCAGCGTCTATAACGTTCGAAACGGTTACCCGTCAAGATATCGATGTCTCGTCAAGACGCCGCGATTTCGCATCCTTCCGCGCAAGAAAATCAATTTTGCTTGTTTTTGCCGAATTGAGAAGTCCCTTTCAATGCCTCCTGCAATTTTATTCCGATGCAAAAAGTGCGGAGGAGCGAGACAAAAGAGGCCAAAGGATTGCGCAAGGATTTGGAGATGGGGCTGGCGCTACGAACTACGTCACTAGTCGGGCGTCCAAATGGAAGCTTGAGCTGTACGCGCTCAACACCAAAACTTGACATCGCGAACTGCAGCGCGGCACTTCATTCTTCTGCGCACGCTTCTGCGCCCGCTTCTCAACGTTCCAGATGCAGCAGCTGCATTGCTTCTCGCACGTACTGAGACCAGAATCATCGAGCGATCAATTCCTCATCGCGAGTCGGAAAGCAGCAAAGGAAAGCATCTGCACACACTGGCCAAAAAGAAACAATATGCACAATTGGCAAAAGAGTTCGGTGCTGGTTGCCGCCTAACCAACACCTACATCTCTGTCGAATCGCTAACTTCGGTTTCCCACGGTCTAAGGAAGCAGTTTGACCTGACCGTTTACCCACGGCGCCCCTGCTTTACCCTTTTTGGTATATTTGTCCTCGAGGACTCGGATCGGACTCGGATTCGAACACCTGCTTTTCGTCAATTGTTACCAGAGGGGAGGGGAAGGGGGTAGCTTAACCGTTGCGCCACTTTGCAGCTGCGCTCCGGGGCCGCTACCCCCGATGACAGGTGACAATATCCGCTCTTATATAGTGTTGAGCGGTGATGTGCTGCCCGTCGCCAGCTGCCCATCCTCCTGGGCAAGGAGGATGAGCTTTGGCGATGCATTCGTGGCATCCAACAAGTATCTTGAATGCCATGAAGACTCGGAGAGTCTTTGTTCGCAAGCAGTCCGTTGGATCGAGGCCAAATGGTCCTGGAGCGCGACAGCGCCGTGACGGCGAGCAAACCACATCGCTGCGCACGTCCCACTATCGTGTAACGTGTCCGCAATAGACTCTGCCCACCATATATGGGGGATATCAGGAGCAAGCGCACGCGAGGCGGAGGATTGGTCCCGATCCCGACCTGAATGATTATAGCGCATATGAAGCTCGACCAGATACGTATGACTTCATACATCGGCTTGACCTGCAAGGAAAAGGTATGTCTCTATGAAAGAGTTCTCCGCCGTCGTAGACCTGGCGGTCTGATCTCGGCATGGTGCGTCTGTGTCGTAGTCGGGATGTATGCGCCATTTACAGCACAACAGGGAGAGCCGTGCAAAGGCGCATCAGCAAATGCTTCAGTATGGCCGACAGAGTGTCTAGCCATGGCCATGCTGGCTCAAGAGCAGCAAAGCGAGTATATGCTCGCAGTTGACTCGTTTTGTCTCGTTCGGCGTCGTCGGCGCAAGAGAAACGGGACACGGCCGGTTCGAGAAGGGGCGCGGGACGTAAAGAGACGCTGACAGTCATGGCGGGCATCTTTTCAGAATTCAAATGCACAGCAACGGCCACTTGGCATTGCATCGATGAGAATTCAGAGTCGACTGACGTAGAAAAAAAATATTTACAGAAGAAGGATTTGCATGTCGTGGAGAGAAATTGGTGGAGCGGAGACGACAAGGGAGGCGCCTCTCGGGGCTTGACTATCACCAAAGCGGCAATGCCGGGTGCGACCTGCCTTTTGTGGACTGGCTGCCCCGATAGCTGCATCGACTCGTACGCGCTACCTCTGGCATGGCATGGCCTTCTTCTCAAGCTGATGGTTGACTCTGACTTGTTGGAGATGCTAATATTGTTGCTTAATTCTGATCGCAAAGCTACGGATCTGATGTTAGTCGAATAGCTATCAACTTGCAACCGTCCCCTACTCATTGCCATCACGCTGCCTCCATCCAGGACTGAGCCAGTGCCCAAAGCTTACGAGCAGCCGCATCATCACGAACATGTTGAGGCGTCTGCTTGATTTGGCAATCATCTATGTAAGCTCCAGGATGATCTGCCGTCGTTAGCCTTCTTGTCTTGAACACTGGCATCGTGACTCATATACCTTAGAGGTTTGGGTCCAAGGCGGCAACGACAAAGCTCGCGGCTCCCTGACTGGCAGTCTTGTACACCATCTTTGGGTTCCTAAACTGACTGGGCAGATGTCTCTGGAGCTCCGTCAGGACAACTTGTCCAAGTCAGCAGCAGCATTCTCACTATTCTCAGCCATACGCAGGCATTCTCACCTCCTGGAGCAGCACTGAAAGCCTTGATCTTCTCTCCGGAGAAGCCCTCATTCAGGCCCTTGGTGAAGAGCATCAATGCTGTGCTCGTTTGGGAATATGCCAGAAAGGGAACGTATCCCGTGCCGGCGTCCTTTACCCACTCCATGCCAAACCTTTCCGCCATGTCGAGATCAACTCGTTCGTCCTCTGGGAGCTCCTTTCCGCCATCAAAGTTGTAATCGCTGAAGCGGAAGGGCTGAACGTAGAATCCGCCGCTGACAATGTTGATGACTCGCGCCTTGGGTCCAGCGGCTTTGAGCTGAGGAAGGAGAAGTGTGGTCAGGACGAAATGGCCCAGGAAGTTTGTGGCTAGATGAGCCTCCAACCCGCTTCTAGTGAGTTCTCTCTCTGGAAGAGCCATTACTGCTGCGTTGTTGATCATGATGTCGATTGTTGGCGTCAACTCTTGGATGGTGGCGGCAGCTTGGCGAGTGCTCTCCAGGTCTGACAGATCGATGCGAACGATATGAATCTGCGTCTTTAGATTCGGACATGCGGCTCGGATGGTGTTGGCCACGGCAGAGGCCTTGGAGGTTGTTCGAGCCGTGAAGATGAGGCTCGCTGGGTCATATTTGGCGAGAGCGTGAGCAGTGGCGGCTCCAAGACCATTGGGGCTGATTCCGGTGATGAGGACTGGATGCAACAAGTGTTAGACACTACCTTATCTGGTCATCAAAGACGTATCGGAGAACTGCCAACTTACTCGTCTTTCCAACAATCTGATCACAAAACGTCGAGGCCACCTCTTCAGCAGTCGTCTGTGCTACAAAGTTGTTATCTAAGCCCATGGTGAGTGCAGTGCAGAAGATTGCTATACTGATTTTCAAACCTCCAGACTGCCATAGCATGCCTCCTTATACTTACTCTCATGTCATGTTATCGCCGTAACAACTCCTGATCATCCGACTCAAATGAGATTGGCCTCCCGGATTTTGCAAGTCATCTCCATCCTCAAAGCCAATCTTGCATGACCTGTTTGGGGAAGGCCAGATCGAATGGGCGGCTGACGGGCTGCGGAGTTAATGCACGATCGGTTCAGGCATGTTTCTTGCGCTACTCATCCATCCCCACAATGGCTGGTGGTGTAAGCTTTACGAGGCATCGTCAGCATCGTCCTCGTCTGTAAAAGCTATACCAGAGTGCTCATCGAAGGGAATCTAATCCTGCTGGCTTCATTGATAGTCTGCATGATCCAAAACAAGGTTCTACTTGATAAATACGGCGCAGGCATGACCGGGTATGCGCCGACGATAGATGGAAACCAAGTGATTCCTATGGTTCATGTCCAGTGCATTGCCTGGTCGTTGGGACATTCGCTTTGGAGGCAGAATATCAGTGGATTTCTTCGCGGCATCCTCTCAACCCAGGCATCTACATTGGGCATCATGGCACTCTGAAGCTCATTTCTCATTGATATTCCTGTCATGATTCTACTTCCAACTTGCCGGCCGTAGCACGCACCCTTTTGAATCATGATTGCACTTTGATGGACGGACGGTGCACCCGGTTGGGGAAGGGGCTTCTGCAATGCTCCTCTCCGTATTTGGAACACGCTTCCCCGAAGGATGATGCTATTCACATATGCCTCGCAGCATGGATGGGCTGACAGCTGTGGGATGATTGGGAGCTCCTTGGGTCCTTGCAAGGATGCCAGATAGGAATATATACCTTTGCTGCGTATGGACGAGATCATTGTCTGCAGCTCGTGGGATTACTGAGCTGTTCAAATACGGATGCAAGGAAGCTGGTTATTCATTCATGTAAAGTCGTTGGGGGCAGAGAAGTGATGCTTGGTACATCGTCGGAGAACTCTACGATTCGAACTCGCCCCGAATGCATGGTCAATTCGCAGTAGCCCTGCTTATTTGCTTCTCTTTATCTCCTTAGAGCTCGCTGTTAACTTTGTCTGAACGATGTCAACGATGTGCTGCTTTCTTGTGCTAGCCAAGGGTAGGTAGAGACTCCTGTTCAGGCTGCACTTACAAGGCAGTACAGTACCTGAACTGTTGATATTGTTGGGGTAACAAAGACCCAGTAAGTGGATCGCATCAACAGATCGTCATGCCCTGTGCTATCAAGCAGCCACACTCTAATTATATCTGTGAATCGTCGATGCACATGCGCATCAAATCTACATGTAATCTGCTTCACCAAGTTTCCCTGTTCTGTGTCCCCTGTGGCCTGTGGCTAGTGCTGTGCAGCTGAAGACGCGCCACAGTCGTCATCCACATGAGGCTGGGTGTTGATCCCAAGCACAGGCGCATGTGACGTGACCTCGAGCAGCTCTGCGCTGTCGATTGCAACTCGTTTCCCTCTTCTTCCTCTATTGTTGTTTCTCCCGGCACTTGGAGACAAAACTGATCCATTCATTACCAGATTCCTATAATCTACCCTTTGATAAATTACTGACCTACATACCTAGACGAGCATTCATACCCTTTGTATGTGGCTGCAACCCCCTTTGGCTTGCAACGTCGCTCACGTGCAGATAAGCAGCTCGTCCGGCGCCGATAAGGAACTCACGCCGTCCGTGAACCAGAGTGGACACTTTTCACGGGCATTTTGTGGCGCGGGTTTGTCATACGAGCTAAAAAGCACAAAATAAATCGGGGAAGAAGGGAAAGGGACCGGAAACGCCTCGACGGAGCTGCCTCGGCTCGCCTTTTGCAGGACGAACAAGACGAGACGAGATTGACGCGGGGAGCAGAAGTCAGAAGAGAAGCCGGAAGTCGAAGCAGCCCGAAGAAGACGCAGCAAGAGAATTCACAGCAGGGGGAGCACGTTCTGTGTTGCGCCCTCCTCGCCCCTCTCTTTGGCGCACCGATCCCGGGCTTCTGACGAACAGACGGCGAGTCAACGGCCAAAAACAGCGCGGACCGAGGACACAGACAAATGAGTAGCCGCTGGTGAGGAAGCGATTCCGGGCGACTGTATCTCGGGGAGCTGGGCGTCTTTGCCGTCGCTGCCCCCTTCCCTTGGACTCGAATCTCGCGAAGCCGACGAAACAAAGAACCAACCATCGACGACAGCAGCACGGCAATATACGCCTTGCCGCCCCCCCAAGCCGCGCTCATGTGGTGGCCATTCAGCATCTTCTTCAGCAGCGTCTTCCTCTTCGCCATCGTCCTGTCCATCCCCGTCGCCTTCGATGTGGGCGGGCGCGACAGCGGGCTGGCCTACAGCCTAGGGCTGTCCATCTTCTACATCTTCTACTCGGCCATCCGCCTGGCCACGCCCGAGACGTCGCGCATCCGCTGGACCATTGTGTCGCTGCTGAGGCTCGCCCAGTGGTTCGTCATCCCCTCGCTGCTCATCTGGGCGCTGGGCAAGTTTGCCGTCGACGCAGATGCGGGTAACTCGAACTGGGTCGAGCGCACCATTGGCGGCGTCTTCCACTCGAGGAAGACCAGCTGGACCGAGTGGATGTTTGGCAAGGACGGCTTCCTCGAGACCATCATGCTGGGGTCGTGGGACAATGTGCTGCGCTACTCGGGGCCCGTCTTCCAGCTGCTCGAGGGCTTCTGCACGCTGCTCGTCATCCAGGCGGCGGGGCAGATTACTCGATGGCTGGTGAACAGAGGGCGAAGCGACACTTGGGTGGTGAGTGCAACCAGACATGCCATGAAGTTCACATCGGCAGCTAATAAGCTAACGGTATCAATCTTTTAGATCGTCTTGCTTGCCTTCTCGGGCTCCATCATCGCCAGCGCCGTCTACTTCCTGTGGCGGGTGGCCCAATTCCCCCAGATCAGCAACATCGACGCCACGCTCATCGGCGCCACGATGACCACGGCCGTGTTCCTGTGCGCGTACGGCATCGGCAGCGGCCGCGGCAGCCCTGTCGAGTCGTCGCTCCTCTTTGCTTACGTCGTGCTCTGCGTCTATCAGATCTTCACCGACTACCTCCCCTCCGACGGCACCTATTCCGCCGAGGACCAAGCGTCGTCCCAGCCCGAGATCCCCCCGCTGCCGCCCATCATCATGGCCTCGTACTCGACCTTGCTCCACATCCTGAGCACCCTCCCCGGCGCCCTGCACTCTTCGCTCGCCCTGCTGTACGCGGCTTTCCAGACCATCACGCCGTCCGTCATCATCTCTCTCGCATACCGCCTCTTCGTCTTCTACTGCGCCACCCGCATCATCCCGTCGGTACGGGACCTGGGTGCCCGCGCGATGCTGCACGAGCCGGACTGGGACGAGTCGGAAGCGGCATCCATGTTCCTGAGCCTCCTCAGCTACTTTTCGCCCACCATCTTGATATCTGTCTACACCAGTCTGCTGCTACAACATTTCTCGACGAGTGAGGGCCCAGACGGATGGACGCTCAGGGGCGGCGACGTGGGCGGCAGCACTTGGCGGTGGATCAACGTGGGATTGACAATGGTGCTGTACGGGGTGGAGCTGATGCTCAGCACAGACGACCAAGATCACTGGAAGGTGGATTGAAGATGGACGGAAGGATAAAGCAGGATTTAAAAGAGACAGGAGAAGGGACCGCGGCTTTGAACTAGATCGGCCATTTACACGGGAAAAGGGAAATTCAGCGGACTGCAACCAATCGCCAAAGAAAGGGAGGGGATTCCCTATACAGAGTGAATGAACGAGGGGCCGATTGTCGCATGTACAAGGGTGAAAGCATGCCAAATGTCTGGTCAATGATTGAGGAATCCAGGAGTTGCGCCCTGGGGGTTTTTACTACCTGGTCTGCATGGGTAGCATATATAGAAGCGAGCAAGTCCTTTTCGACCCTCTAGTTAGACAGCAGTATATGAATACTTTATCTGAAGCTGCTACATAAAAGAAGCATTGTTATACTTTGCGGAATGGCCATCATCACAGCCTTGTGCCGAGTGTGAAACCAAGCGTGTTGATTTCCAGAGTTGTCTAATCACCCGATCAGTATCTCGATAGATGATGTGCAGATCCGATTGCCGAGTCTGGGAGCTATTGGCTTGAGATGGAGGTTGAATGACTAATCCGAAAGCAGAATAGAGGCATTTATGGACCTTGCCAGTTGACGGCATTTGTGCTCGTTTGTAGAGCTGTCGGCAACATTGGAGGTCATCGCGATTACATGTAATCAATCATCCTCCACATCAGCTCATCTCACCTCCCCCATCCCTTCTTCTCACTCTCTCACTCCTCACTCTTCCTCCATCATCCTCATCATCTTCATCATCATCGTAACAAGAATCAACTTCGTCAAAATGGTCAAAGACAACGAATACACCACAAAGGGCCTCCCCCCTCCCCCCTCCGTCTCCATCACCACAAAGCCCATGGCCGGCCTCCTCGTCGACATCTACGGCCTCGAGGAGCTACCCCCCGCCCCCGCGCCAGTCTCATGCCTGTGGCTTCTCCATCCCCGGACGCGCGCAAGGGGCATCATGCACGACGTTGCGCGACGCACCATCCACGCATGGAACCAGAGCCAAGGCCAGAGTCCAGCGAGAGGGCTCGTGGCGCTGGTCTTTGACATGCCGAACCACGGCACCAGGACGGTGAGCGAGCTGGCCAACAAGGCGTGGGACCAAGGCAACGAGCAGCACGCCATGGACATGCTGGGCTTCGTCAGGGCGGCGGCGGCGGACGTCAGCTTGCTCATGGACCAGGTGGGCGGGTTTCTGGGCAGGGAGGAGGTGGACGGGCATGTCTGCCTGGGATGGAGCTTGGGGGGGCACGCGGCGTGGGAGAGCTGGTTTGCGGAGGAGAGGGTTGATGCGGCGGTTGTGGTTGTGGGATGTCCGGACCTGGCGGGTGAGTTTTCTTTCTTGAAAACAAAGATGGAATGAGATGCTGACAAGGTTGATGATATAAGGGTTGCTGAGCAGTCGTGCTGCGGCATCGAAGCTGGATTGCGGCGAGACGGGCTTCTTGGGCAGCAAGTACTTCCCGGCTGATACCATTGCCGCCATCCGCAAGAGCGATCCCAAGGGCATTCTCTTCGGGACGGACCCCGTGCCCTCACTGCCACTTTCTCAGGCTGAACAGGACCGGCTGCGCAAGATCTTTGACGGGCGTATCAGGGGCAAGAAGCTGCTCTTGTGCTCGGGGGCCGCAGACGAGCTTGTTCCGTACAAGCACGCGCAGCCGCTGATTGGCGTGCTGAAGGATGCTGCGGAGGGGTGGTACAGGGATGGCGGGATCGAGGTGGACGATCGTGTGTATGAGGGCGTGGGACACAAGTTTTCGGCGGAGATGGTGGGTGATGCCGTGGAGTTTCTGGTGAGGGTTGTTGGGGAGGGGAGACGTGGGAGGGATGGAGGCGAGGCGAGAGCGAAGATGTGATTGTGCTATAGACTGACGATAGATATGCAAGAGGTCGGCCAGATCCAAATGCGTCTAGACTGACATAAAGAGCGATCAATAGAGCTTAAGCTTATATAGCTGATAAAGTTGATGGACCCGTGCTGGCGCAGGAGACAGCCTCCCACTTGGCCATGGAGCGTGCCATCCTATCCATCTTCTCCTCCATGGCACCGATTCTTTCATCCAAACCTGCCAACCGTTTGAACATGCCTGCCTTCATCTCGCATACGGCCGACTCTATGTGCGCCTGAGTATTGCCAAGGTGCATCACAAGTCATCTCTCCAGTCTCTCCAACTGCCTGAAAGAAGAGTCATGGCTCGTAGATGTTCGCGTCGGAACGTCGTCTTCAGCTGTTGCAAAGGCTTGAGATGCTGATCGCTTCTTGCCAGCCTTGATCTGTTCTGCCATCAATGGACCGAGTCCTTGGACAACCTCCAGCTGCTTCTCCAAGCCTTTCGTTATGTCGTCCAGACGCTTCTCGACTCTCTCGTGCCCCTCTCTGACCTCCCGAGAGACGGCCTTGATGTCTCGCCTTTCCAGTTTCTTGTCCGCCTCAAGGATGTCTTCTAGGGCGTAGAGATGAGTCTTGAGCTTCTTCGCGGCGGTGCTGACGTGTTCCTTGATGCGTGACTCCATGCCGTCTGGCTTCTTGGCGGGAGGGTCCGGTGAGGCGTCAACGTAGAGGGGGGTCTGCGAAGTAGGAGTGTTGAAGATGGGGTTGGGGCGCTTGCCGGGTGCTTGAGGTGAGCCTTTTTGGAGACGCTTATTAGCAGATTGTTGGACGGGATGGACTGGGTTGGGGGGTTTGCTTGTGCGGTTTACCTGGAGTTGGCTGGGTGGTTTTGATTCTGGAGCCTTTGGTCATGATGGTTGATTGTGGCAGAACAACGGGGATATGTTGGTGGGAGAGTAAATAGGGCGCCTGGGGTTTATCTTTGATACGTGTATATACCTGCCACTATCTGTTTTCGAAAGGAGCGGCTTGTACTGGCGAGGCAACAGCGAGCGTAGTTTTGTTGACTCCTTGAGGGACTATATATGTAATTGGAGATCTCTAGGACTTCGCCATGTCATCCTGACTGACCCAGTCTCTAAGATGATAGATAGAGCTTATGCAGCTTCTATACCTGATTCTTGATAGAAGATATTCCCCCTGTTTCCCTACTCCCTAGGTGTTTAGGACATAAACCACAGGATTATCCTGAGTTGCCTTTCGAGGCGTTGATTTATCTCAGTGAGTAACCGCCGTGGATTGCCGTAACTGACATGCCTATGCCCGCACATGTTGGATTTCCCTCACTCTATGTAAGTGACTCCTCGCTTTCCGTGACCGATGCAACAATCTCTTCAAAACACTTGCAATGGCTCTCTACCAAGAGACTCACTCCCACGGCCTCGGCGCACCATCAACCAGCGTCTCAGCCTCGCCCTCACCCTCCGTCACCAACCCCCCCTTATCAACACCCTCCTCCACGAAAACCCCCTGCCACACTCCCCATGGATTCCTCCTCCTCCTCTTGCCGGCCAACACCTCCCCCCTCCCATGCGGATCCCTGGTCCAATCATCCACAGCCTGTCCAACGCCCTTCATCCCATCGACATTCTCGCCGCTCGTCATCCCAGGCGGATCGATTCCCACGAATCCTGTTCTGGCAAGGGGGAACCTGATAGCCGCGCAGTGGCCGTCGATGAGACGCGGCTTTTTGAATGCGTGCGATATGATTGTCAGATGAGTTGGCCAGACGCGAAAGCGAGTGTAGAAGAGAGTCAGGCTGAAGAGGATGTTGTGGTAAGAATCCAGGGCGCGGTCTTCGATTAGGATTTTATTCGGGGGGTTGTTTGTTGAGGGGATGATGTTGAAGAAGTTGTTTGATGAAGCAATGTTGGCGTAGCTTTGGGCTTCGCTCAGTCTTGTTTCTTGACGGGTCGGGCCACTGCAGTTTTGTCCATCGAGTCAGCGTTTCATTATAGTATCTCTCTCTGTTCTTCATTCTAGTCTTCGAAACGGGAGGAAAATTAAAAAAAAGTCATATTTACCCCGAAAAGGCAAGCACAGCATTGTCATGGGTCTCAGCAAGGCACCGAAGCCCGGCCTTGATGTGCTCGATAAACGTGGCCGTTTCGCCGCGCTGGAAATCGGCAATGAGCCATTCGTCTTCGTTGGTGCCGTTGGAAGGGCTGCCGGTCCAGATGCCGTGGCAGCAGACGATGATCAAGTGGGTTGGGGGGGACATTGAGGGCGGTGTTTTGCTGGGTTGAGGTTGGGTAGATTGTGTGAATTGGTGGGAGAAGTGGGTGCTGGTGATGTGTTGGTTCAGGGTTACCTAGTGTTGATGACTTGCATGACAGTCTGGGTGGTGATTGATGGGCGCTTCATATGACAATCAACAAGCATCTATTTCATTGAGTACCTTAGATTCTAAGGATTCATCTTCATAATTCCACATAATTTAGCATATGGTACATGAAGAGCCAGATGCTTTCAAGCCAAAAAGGTATAAACAAGACCAAACACCGCTCTATATAATTGCCAGCATTGCCTCTTGAAGCTGACCAAGTCCTCATCTTTTCATCCATATATACCGACCATTTCTTTTCATACATTGCATCCTTCATATAATACACGCCAACCCCTTTAGATCATCAGGGCTTGCTCGACTCGGCCTCAGAGACAACACGCCCCCTCGTCAACTTGTCGACAAGATCGCGTGCTTCCGTGGCAGCGGTCTCCTTGCTACTAGTACCCTCCCGACGACTAGCCCTTTTCCCGAATCGCGAACTCTGTGACTCTGCCCTCTTGTCTTCCCCACGGGCTGCTTGAGCAGACTGAGCAGCGGTGGCGGCATCCCGGGAAACGGGGGCATCTTCCTCCGCCGTTGCGGGAGCCGTAGCGTCATTCTCGGGAAAGGGGAATTGGGGCACCTTGGGCTTCGGCGGCCGTCCAAATACCTGCTCGTAGCTCATCATCTTGTTTTCGGGCAAGGGGACGTATCCCCGAAGCTTGAACATGGCGCTATTGTACACGCTGAGATGCTCCTCGTGGTGCCGCTTCAGCGTTTCCATGCTGGCCTGCAAGTCCGATTTGTCGGTGGCAGCGGCCGCGTCGGCCGGTTCAGCTGCCAGGTCCTTCTCCATGCTCGCTATGGCGCTACCGTAACCGTCTGCTTGCTTTTTGTGAAAGTCGGCCTGACGCTGCAAGGCACGGATCCGCTCAGGAACGGCGACAGACTTAGGTGGGCCGCCGTACCTCAAGGCTCTGAAAGTAGAGTTGCGCGCTGGCGACAGATACCAATGTCTCCGCGCTCTTTTGAACTCCCTGACCTCTTCAGGGGTCAGCGTCCGCTGTTGCGATTGCTGTATGTACCACCACAGCTGCGAGGGGCCCGGTCTCCTGGTTTTGAGCTTCCTCTTTGGCTCAACGCCGTCCAGCTTGTAGAAGTTCCTAATGAGATAAAGGCTGCCCGTGAGTATGACTGGTCCGTCTCCTGCTTTCTCGCAAGCCCATTGCACGCCAGCGCCGACCCGGGGATCCCCGTTGTACAGCTGAGACTCATGGCGAACAATCGACCTTCCAATCTCACGGCCGAGCTCGGCGGGGGCAGGGGGTGGTTCGTTGGGAGCAGGAGCATATTCGACAAAGGCAAAGTTGTCTTGGGGCTGTACCAGAGTGGAGATGACCTTTGCAAACGGTTTGGACTTGCTATCTGACAGGCCCATGACCCACGAGACCGGCTCGTCTCCCTGGCGAACCTGGTGCTGCACGTACGAAGCCAGCGCTTCAGCGCCAAGCAGGTTGTGAGCGCCATCTACGAGGATCGGCTTTTCACGAGCGCCACCGGTGAGACCAGAGACCTTGACTGACTCTTTTCGTCCAGACGGGAGAGGCTCCATTGCCAGAAGCTTGTTGACGTCAATCTCGACGTTCGGGAACAGGTGTTGGAAGGCGAGTGTTGCACAGAGAAGGTTTTGCCTCTCGTAGTCCTCCAGCTTGAACCGATCGGTATCAAGCCCGGCCAACAGCGACTCCCCCTTCCACGACGGGCGGATCTGGGTGCCGATGCTGCTGGCATGCTGCCGGAGAACCTTGAGGACGGAGCTGGGATTGGAGTGGTCGACAATGCAGGGCACACCGGGCCGCATTATGCCGGCCTTGACCTTTGCAATCTCCTCGATGGTGTTGCCGAGGTACTCCTGATGGTCGAGGTCGATCTTGGTGATGACAGTGACGGACTTTTGCCTCATGATGTTGGTCGCGTCGGTGGCGCCGCCCATGCCAACCTCGACGACGCCGTAGCTGACATTCATCTTCTCAAAGATGCGGAAGGCGGCCGCCGTCTCGAGCTCAAAGGGCGTCAGGCTGCCCGGGTCCTCGCCGGCGGCGAAGCGCCAGCCAGAGGCGATCCGGCTGAACTTTTCCTCAATGTGCTTCACCTCGAGCTCGTACATGCGCTTGTTGACGTACATGCCGTTGATGGTGACTCCGTTGTGCCTCTCGGGCATGGCCGGCGACGTGTACATGCCGTGGCTGATGCCGGACAGCCTGAAGAGCCCCGAGAGCAGGTTGCAGACGGATCCCTTGCCGTTGGTGCCGCCGACGTGGACGCCCAGCCAGCTCTGCTGCTGCGGCACGACATGGCCGATGCGCTCCAGGCCCAGGCGGATGTTGCGGCTCGCGGATGCCACCTTTTTCTCGGCCGGCATCACGGCTCTGATGCGAGCCAGAGCCCGGTTGACCTCTTTGGCGGACGGCATGGCGGGCGAGCGGCTTGAAGCGGGAGAGATCAAGCGAAGGGAGCCATAGAGGAGGGTGGCTGAGCCTCTCAGAAGAGACGGTGGAGGTTGAGGTACTGATTGATACAGAGAGAGAGGTGTGCTTCTTTGCTTCTACTGTACTCACTGTGATGTCGTCGTCGGTTGATGAAGCCGAGCCGATTTCTCATGATACTGCCTGATAAGCTGGCTTAGTCATGTCGAATTCTCACCATCTGAGTTCTTATTAGTGCAGTTGAACTCGCTCGCACCAGCCACTTATTACTCTTTATTGTCTGTTGCATGCAAAGCTGCCTGTGGCTTGAGAAGCATTGTTTGCAAGCAATGGATTTTTGCCGCACCGCCACAGCTGTTGGCCAGGACTATCCCATGTCTTCCCTGTCCTTCTCGCGTGCAACTCGATCCGCGCCACAAACAGATGCAGAGCATCTTCCTCTTCAGCCGCCTCGCCATTTACCCTCTGCCGTCTCTCCTCCATCATCATCGCCCTCATTCGCTCGTTTTCAACCTGTCGATTCCATCTCTCCGGATCGCTGAAAGACGGCCAGCTTCCGCTCCCTCATCAGCAATCACATCCTTCGCGACCTGAAAACCTCCAGCAACCCTCCGCCGCGATACGATACTGCCGTCATCGTCAGGGATCGCCCGCCAGTTGCACCGCGCCCTCAATTCGAATCCTGTCGCTGCGCTTTTTCTCATCATCCGTCGCTCGGGTGTCGCTCCTTTGCACATAATCTGCTCATCGGATCACATGCGCCATGGGTCGCCCGTGAGTCTCACTTTCTCCTTGGCTTCTTTTGTCCATCGCGCTGCTTGGACCATTGGCGACCCCCTGCCCTGGTCCCTACCGCTTCTGCACCTCCTGCTGGATTCTCTGCAACAGCCGTGTCTCCTCGCGCGCTTTCATGCGCACTGTCACTCGCTATGGAGGCGCGCCTCGCTGCTCTGCGGGCATCTGGCTGAAATGTCGCGACAAACTCGTTGCACTTGGCGTTGCCCATGCCTCGTCTCTCTGTTCTGCTTGTCAAGTCGACGCTCCTCGCCTTTTCGTGCTGCGTCGCACAAGATCCCAGCTAATTTCTCATGGTCTTGGCAGACTCTTCGTTGCCCCTGTCGAAACCGATCTCCCTCACAAAGAGGCGACCAAGCGTGACGTGCTCTCCCCCGGTCGCTCAGCCATCCGGCGCTCAGCCCACGCAGGCTTTCGCGATAGGCGGAACGCCATCAGACGCGCTGCCGTCCGCATCGTCGACATCCCACCACCCTCTGCCCCGCAGTCCCCCCAGCGCAGGGTCGGAACTACCAGCTGGGAGACCGAGTTGGGTTATGCCGAAGAGCCAGAGCCGTCCTCTGGCCCTGGGCGCGAGGCATTGAGAGATGTCACCACCAGACCGGAGCGACGGCGGGATCGCTATCTGGAACAGCAGATGAGCTCCATCTTCGGCGGCACTTGGCACAGCTTCAGTCCCTCTTCTCAGAGGGATGATGAAGCTCGAGCAGAAAGGGATCTCCGGTGGAACGAGGACCCTCGACCACATCTGTTGAATGAGGAAACTCGACCACGGCGCGCGCGCGTTGTAAGATGGCCCCTCCGGCGGCAGCCCTCGACTGATTGACAGGTCGCTAACACATACCCTTTTGACCAAAAGGTTGCGCCAGACGATCTCAGACGCCATCGCCACCCCCACGAGCACCGTTCTCATCAGCTGGGCACCCCACCGCTGCGCCCGGCGCGGGACGGGCTGGAGAGGTCGCGCACCGAGTCCCCGTCAAACGACGACATATCTCAGCCAAACGCTTTCCAGGTTTACAGGCGTTGGCGCCGGAACCAAGCACAGGCACGGGAATTTCGAGCGCTCATGCGACACTCGTACGCCAACACTCGTCCTGATTCCAACTCGTTTGATGGCCTAGGAGACCGCGACAGAAGCCTGAGCCCAGAGGGCTGGGACACCTTGCTCTCGACGCTGACGCCTGATCCTCAACCGCCGAGCGCAACATCATCCTTTGCGTCTGCGGCCGCGTCCCAAAGCGCAGGCTCTTCCAATGTTCCCCCGCCTGCCCCGGGCGTGCATGACGAAGCTGCCGATGGTGCCTGTGAATCGGGCCATGAGATGTCTGATGACGATGACGACGACGATAACAACAACAACAACGACGACTACGCCAACTGGGAGTCTCGGGCTGCTGCACTGACCAGAGACGTGGGGGTTGTGCGCTTCTACAGCCTCAACGGCGTCCCAGCACCTGGAGTGCCATTTCCTCGGCCCGCATCCTTGAGACGTATTGGGAGCCTCGCGCCTCGGAACCCTGCGCTGTCGCTAACCCACGGTCGAACCCCAGGGTCAGGCTCAGAGGACGAGAGCCGCCCCGGCCGCCTTCAGCCTAACCGGGAAGGATCGGCCGGTAACGGACGTGGTGCTCATACTGGGGACGAGGAGTGGTCAGGCATGCAGCGAATCGTTCGCAGTCTTGCGGCCAGAGAAGATATCCCAGACGAGTGGTGGGCCGAGGCTGGCCTCAATCGAACACTTCCCCAAGACGGATCTCATTGGTGAAGGGAAGACTTGTGTTGGGATTGACCGAGAGAGTCAGCTACTCATTCAAAAAGCATTCTGTTTCCTGGAAAGCGGAGACTAGTCGTTGATGAGCATATTGGCATAGTCTGTTTCTTGCTGGTTGATTGGCTTGAGGAAATATTGTGTTTGGTTTTTACGCCCTGTCTGGCGGGAAAGGGAAAAGGAGGACTGACTACCTAGTACACCAGATTGGATGTCGATGACGAGAAAACGGCATGTACTATAATTGTGTGATGACGGATGATTGTGTTTGGAACCGGGGCATGATGGCATTGCGCATGCATGGCTTGAGCCAGCAATAGTATACTTGATTGGTACTTGTGTTTGAAGAAGAGATTATATCATGATATTTTGTTCTCTCTGTACTTCTCTTGGGGCAACGGGATTTGACTGCAGATCAGACAAGGTGACTGACAGACCCGGCGTGCGTATTTCTTTCTAGGTACTCAAGTGTCCTTGACAAGAGAGTCTCGTGATGCTGCGCTCAGTGGTCAGTTCTCTAGGCTGAACCTAGTATGCTCGGCTATCGAATTTTCTTTTCCTTTTTCGCGCACTGACGATCCTCAGACAAGACGGACAGGGGATGCCTGGAGAGCAGAGGGCCGGGCAGGATGGGGAGATGAATGCTCAATGGACAGAATGCTGTAACATATCAGAGCGTCCTGCTCCTCACAGGCTCACCAGGATGGCAATAGCCGGTCGACAAGTGCAAACTCTATGTGATGCGTGCTGGATTGGATGCTCAAAACGGGAATGATGGCAGTTTTTGGCTGAAGCTTTTCCGCTGGCAGGGGTCAGAAGGCGATGGGTGGGGGAGGCTGAGGCCATGGCATCTGGGATCCGGGATTGGATTCTATTCGGGGCGTCTGATGCGGGAAGATACAGCAGGCGTCATCACTGCTGTGACTGATTGGGAGCACGAGAACCAGGCAAGGTTTGCGGCGACGAGAACCTTGGAACGGATGCAGGTCGAGTGTTCAGCAGTATTTCGTCAGATAGTAGATACACAGAACAGTGCTTCCGGATGCCCTGCATCTACATCGTCCTCCCTGTCTCTCTCTGGTTTCCTCTGCTTCTCCCTTTAGGCGGCATCTTCAGAAGCTCGACCCGTGCGTCGTGGGTACCCAACCGCCAACCGCCAACCGCCAACCGCCAACCGCCAACCAGCCAGCCAACCTGCAACTCTGCAAACTCCACACAGGTCCAAGCATCCAGGTCAACCGCAGCACCGGAATTGAGAGCTGCACCGCTAGCTAAACTGCAGTAGTAGCTTAACAATTGTTCCAACAGACGGCACACACACGCACACACTCACACTCACTCTCACACACGCGCGCGCGCCCTGGCCGAAACCGATCCAATCCATCCATCCAGTCCACCGTTGCCAGCCAGCTCTGGACTTTTCCCTTCTCCCTTCCTTCTTCTTTTTCTCATCTTTTCCTCTTCCCTCTTTTTTCTCATTCATATCTGCCTCTATCATCGTCGTCATCATCAACATCCCTCTCGACCTCCATGCGTGACCCTCCTGCCTGCTGCAGCGACCCTCCCCCGCCGCCGCCTTTTCGATGAACGCTGCTCGCCGTTGAACCAGTTAGTTGAGTGCATGCGGGCGAATGCGAGCGGCACACGAAGCCACGGACCCATCAGCGGGCATGCCATCGACTCCTCCTCCTCCTCCTCCTCTTGCTCCTCGACGAACCATCGCCCTGCCGCCTCGCCAGTCGCCGCTGTCTTGCCCGCCGTCGAGGTAGAAGGATAGACGAAGAAAGAGTCCGGCTGAGCTGCGCAGACCAAGCAGAGCGAGGGGCGCAACGAAGACATACACAACACACCCTGCAAGCTGTCGCCAGATAAAAGAGAAGAAAGAGAGAGTGCGTGAGAAGGCGGACGGGACGCGAGACGACCAATCCGACACACAGAGATGCCGGCCGAGAACATTTATCCCGCTAGCAATGGGCGATTCGCCGCGGGCACGCCGCGCGAGAGAACGCCTGCCGGCCAGGCCACGCCGTCTCGCAAGGAGCGCACAAGGGAGAGCTCGGCCATGCAAGACCCGGGGCTCAAGGACTACGTACGTGTTTCCGGCACCCCTTTTGATCTACTGGCAAAGGGGAAAGAAAGTTGCAATTCGACTCGGAGCGGCGATAGAGCGGGATCGATGAGAATGGTGGTCAATGTTGCGAGATATCAAACGGTTGTGCTGATTGCATGATAGCGATTGGGCGAATGCCTCGGCAAGGGAGCCTTTGGATCGGTGTACAAGGCCTTCAACTGGGGCACCGGAGAGGCTGTCGCCATCAAGCAGATTAAGCTGACGGATCTGCCCAAGAGCGAGCTGCGCATGATTGAGGTGAGATCGAGAGAGCATCACACGACATCTCCTCCCCATTGTGTCCCCTAAGTTGTTCTTGTGAGCATGATTGGAAGAGAAAGCTGACCTAGATCGATTAAACTATGTGACCACAGAGCGAAATTGACCTGCTCAAGAATCTTTTTGTGAGTACAGGACATTCTCTGGGCTGAACATACTCAGAGCAAGGCTAACTGTCAGCAGCATGACAACATTGTCAAGTACATTGGCGCCGTCAAGACAACGGAATGCCTTAACATCATCTTGGAGTACGCCATCCATCCCATCTCTGGTCTAACACCAAGACGTGCGTACTAACAGGCACCCCTCAGATACTGCGAAAACGGCTCTCTCCATTCGATATGCAGAGAATATGGCAAGTTCCCCGAGAACCTGGTCGGCGTCTACATGACCCAAGTCCTCCAGGGCCTCCAGTACCTCCACGACCAGGGTGTCATCCACCGCGACATCAAGGGCGCCAACATCCTCACCACCAAGGACGGAACCGTCAAGCTTGCCGACTTTGGCGTCTCCACCAGTACCCTCGCCGGTGGCCAGGACAAGGAGGCCCAGGTCGTCGGCACTCCTTACTGGATGGCCCCCGAGATCATCCAGCTGTCCGGCGCCAGCTCTGCCTCGGATATCTGGAGCGTGGGCTGCACCGTCATCGAGCTTCTCCAGGGCCGGCCGCCGTATCACAACCTGGCTGCCATGCCGGCCTTGTTTGCCATTGTCAATGATGACCACCCTCCATTACCCGAGGGCATCTCCGCCGTGCGTTTCTCTCCTACCAAACCCCCCCATTCCCTTGAAGGGGAGACTTCTCATAAAAGTATTGTGGATTAACATGCAAGGTTAGGCTGCCCGAGACTTCCTGATGCAGTGCTTTCAAAAGGACCCCAACCTCAGAGTCTCGGCCCGGAAATTGCTTCGGCATGCTTGGATTGTGGGATGTCGCCGCACAGATGCCCCAGTCTCTAGACCGCCGGCCAACTTTAACGAAGCCGTCGAAGAGGTCAAGCAATGGAATAAGGCCCTTAATTCCTCAGGGACCTCTCTTCGCACATCAACCGGCGCTGAGGGCATCTCTCGGTACCCTACTGGCACACCCTCCAAGAGCAGACTGAGCCTTGCGAAACCAAGACTCAGCGCTGGTGCGCCGGGAGCGGGAGCCTTTAAGCTGGCCGAGTTGGGTATGTCAGCCTTTGTTTACTTGACTGACCTATGATGAAATCTAACCCCTGTATTCAGATGATGATAATTGGGACGACGATTTTGCCACGGCAATTTCACCGAGCGCTCTGCAGCTGCCGCATCTGCGGCCGCAAGACAACTTTGGGGGGCTCCTCTCTGCTGACAAGCTCAAGGCTTTTGCATCAGTGAATGACCTCAGAGCCGACGTGAACAATTACGATGGAGACTTCGAGGGCGACATGATGACCATCAAAGGACCAAACCAGCAGGAGCAACAAAGCCATCAGCTCTACCAGGAATCACAGGAACAGACGATACGGCCCGTGTCAAGGAGGATGACGGCTTCGAAGCCTGCTTCACCACCAAAAGTACTGCACCAAGCGTCCAGGTCGGCGCCTGAACCAGCAGTCACCTCCCCCCACCTGTCTCGGACCAAGTCACCCCCGAAATCTCACTTTGGCAACAAGTTTGAGCTGCCCCCTCGCCCGGGCTCCATCTACAGAGAGCAAAGCTCCGAAGACTACTCCGACCTCTTCTCCGATGACGATAGTGTGTTTGACCAGAAGGTCCACCAAGCTGTCCGAAAGGTAAGAGTTCATGTACCCCTCGTGATATCTATTTCGTGTGAAAGTGATGGACTAGCTAACAGGGGGCATACAGGGCGGCCTGCGGCAACCCGAAGCACCCCAGCTCTTCCACCCGTCTGACCTTACAAGCTTGCCTCGCTCAATGCAGGCGCCAGACGGCAGTGTCGTAAGGAAGAAACCCCTCTCGAGGCCCTCAGTTCTTCCCGACCGTCCTATGAGACGCACTCGCTCCTCTATCGAGATCCAGAAGTTCGCCGAAGATGATGACGAGGACTTCTCCGACGTGTTTGGGCCCGAAGAATCCATTGCCGAGAAGGAGGAAAGTGAGCGGGGTTCCGAAGATGCCGGCCTCATGCTCATGTCCCGAATGTCGGGTACCTCTTGGCTGGGTGACGACGACGACGAAGATGATCCGTTTGCCTCCATGGATCCGGGGTGGGACGAGATGGACATGGACGCAAAGATTGCGCGAGACAGGCATGCACGTCTTGCTGAGAAGGTGGAAGAGCTGGTGGGCTCTTTGAAGATGACAGAAGGTGATGATATCTTGGCGGAGTTGTCCGAAGACTTGGTGAGTGTGCTCGACAGATGGACTACGCATATCCGCACCTCTATACTGACTTCCATCTTTAGCTTGTATTGCTGTGGGAAAATCCAGAAGCGAAAAACTTGATCATTAGTGCTCACGGATTGCTACCCCTATTGGAGATTTTGGAGCCCTGCACGGTGAAGAGCAGGCACCATATGATCTTACAGCTGCTCAAAGTAGTCAATGCGGTCAGTGTTTCCCAGCTTTCGAATCCTGTCTCTGTTTCTGAATGTGTAATTCTGACCCTCGTACAGATCATTCTCGATGATGTTGAGATCCAGGAGAACCTGTGTTTCGTGGGAGGCATTCCCATCATTACCAAGTTTGCCGCCCGTCAGTACCCCAACGAGATTCGCCTCGAAGCCGCCGCATTCGTCCGCCAAATGTACCAGACATCGACTCTGACGCTGCAAATGTTTGTTTCCGCGGGTGGTCTAAACGTACTTGTCGAGTTCCTGGACGAAGACTATGACAGTTCCCGAGATCTGGTGCTTATCGGCGTCAACGGCATATGGAACGTCTTTGAGCTGCAGGGCCCGACGCCCAAGAACGACTTTTGCAGAATATTCTCGCGGAGCAAAATCCTCTATCCACTGGCGCTCGTTTTACATCGTGTGCTCGATGAGGAGGGCGAGGACGAGCTGAGTGAGCTTATCGAGGGGCGCATCGTCAACATCTTCTACCTCTTCAGTCAAGCCGAAAACTACGTCAAGGAGGTGGTGGCAGATCGCCAGGTGCTCAAGAGCGTCCTCAAGGATCTCCGGCGCATGACGCCAGTGCATCAGATCACCATGCTCAGGTTCATCAAGAACCTGTCCATGCTCTCAACAACCATCGAGTCACTGCACTCGGCCGACGCCATCGACTTCCTCATCGACCTGCTCAGCTACAGCATGAAGAAGAACCACAAACACCTTCGCGAGATCTCTAATCAGGTTCTCAATACGATGTTCAACCTCTGCCGGCTCAGCAAGGAAAGGCAGGAAGATGCTGCCGTGGGGGGCATCATCCCGCTGCTGCTACGGATCATGAAGACGGACCGGCCGCCGAAAGAATTCGCCCTGCCCATCCTCTGCGATATGGCCCACTCCGGGTCCAAGGGGCGGAGATATCTCTGGCAGAACAAGGGGCTCGATTTCTATGTGTCCTTGCTGTCGGACCAGTACTGGCAAGTCACTGCGCTGGACGCCATCCTGGTCTGGCTGCAGGAGGAAACGGCCAACGTGGAGAACCATTTGATGGACAACGGCTTCTCTCGCGCCATTGTCTCCTGCTTTGGCACAAATAGGCTCAACGCGTTTGACTTTAACCTCCTCGAGCCCCTGCTCAAGCTTCTTCGACTGAGCCCAGGCTTGACGATATCGCTTGCGAAACCCGAGATGTTTGCCGGCATTACCCAGCGTCTGGGGCACAAGAAGGCAGTCGTACGGCTCAACCTGCTCAGGCTCGTGCGCGCCATCATGGACGTCTGCGAGCCGGGAGCGTTGGGAAGCGGAGACGGCGCGCGAACGCTCAACAGCGCCCAGATGCGCTCGCTCATGGACTCGATCCAGGTCCTCGCGGACAAGGACTCGGCCGTGCTTGTTCGCAACCTCGCCTCGGAGCTGGTCAAGGCACACACGTCGCACCCCGCATCGCCCGTCATGATGAGGCACGACGGCATGATCTCGTCCACCCACGTCAACCTCACCTCGTCGTCCAGGCGCGGGTCGCGGCACAACACGAATTACACGCCGCAGGGCTTGGGGTCCCCCCTGTCCATGCCGCAGACCCCGACGCACCGGAGCAGAGGCAGCATGGCCGGCAGCAGCGCCTACATCGAGGTCGCCGCCAGCCCGCGCCGCTCAGGCGCCGCCCTGGACCGCGACAACGTCATGTACCGCCCCCAGAGCCGGGACGGGTCCGCGACGAGCATTCCGCGGCGCATAAGCAACGACTTCAACCCGTTGACCGGCAGCAGCAGCGGCGGCGGCTCCTCGGGATCCGGAGGAGGCATCAAGAGCCGCATGCCGCGCACGCCCATGACGGGCGGCATCCAGAACCGCAGCAGCGCGGGGATGCTCCGCTCCGAGTTTGTCGCGCCCATGGTTGTCCGCAGCGAGAGCAATCTGGGCAGCAACAGTAGCAGCAGCAACAGGGAGAATGGGGCGTCGCGGCCGAGCAGCAGCAATAGCGCTGGGATGGCGGGGGTGGGCGTGAGCACGCCCAAGGCGAGGCACAAGACGTCGTCGTCGTCGATTGATGTTATGAGGCAGTCGAGTCGGTGACGTTGCTTGTCCTCTCTAAACGAAACCCCGACAACCCCCCTTTCTCTCTCTCACACACACACACCTCTATCACACACATAACTTTTACCAAGAGATTTAAATCCCACCCAAAAGACTAAAGAAGCATAAAGAAGAGGAAGAAGAAGAAGCAGATGGTGAGCAATGACGAGAATGATGATAATGTTAAAACGAGCAAAGAATACATGTCAAATGGACCCCATCTTCCAGGAAGAAGGGATAGAAGAGAGAAAAGAGCCTCTGCATGAAGTGATGTACACAAAAGACAATGCACACATACACATACAGACACGCACACACACACATGGCATGCTTTACATACATCTGTCGTCTTTCACCCAGCAAGACCAGAAGAAGAAGAAGACATGCTTAGTGGTCACAAGAGACGCAAGAAAGGGGGGAGGAAAAGAAGCATCAAGGAAGGGTGGAATAGATGAGCATGCACTGCTGCTTTTCATTTGAGTGGATGGATTGATAGCCGGCTAGCCTGTTGAATTCTTGTGTGACGAATATCCCCGGCTGATTGGTTATTGAATACATATCATGTATGTAGAAACAAAGTGTGCTCGGCGTAATGATAAACCAGCCTCATTTGACATCATTCACATGGGTTAGTAATTGTCCAGTTCCCAACATAATACCACTTCACAAGGAGAAAGAGATGCCCGTGGCCATCAATTATATTGAGCACCACTCTCTGAAAAACTATCTACCTACGTATTCCCACCCCCTAGAGCCCTCCGCCGGGCACCCAAACACCGTAATAGTCACAAGACCAAACGCGCTTGAGATACACGAAAAAGAATGTCAAGAGGGCAAAGTTGATCATGTCTGCACGCCAGGCCCCCCTCGGCGAGTCCTGCAACCTGGGTCCCAATCTAGGGCCACAGTTGGATTCCACCCCCCGAGAAAGGCAGCAGATTGTGCGCCTCGTCTTTTTCATCATGTCGTTTCCACCAGTGGTAGGTGTTCTCCAGCGTCCTCTACCGTGAAGCTAAACAACCAACCCCTGGCAATCTGCCCCCTTCTGTTCCGGTCCGGAGATGAAAGAAACTCGTTTGAACGACAGTTGAGAAGTGAATTATAAATAATCATTGGTAAGAGTATGGCCACGGCCGCGCCTCGGCGTATGAGGTGGGCATCCCCCATACGGGACTGGCTCGTAAGAAGAAAGGGGAAGCGAAAAGCTGCCGAGATCGTGTCGATGAGATGCAATTCGCGTCTTGGCAAGTTTTGAAAAAAAAAAAAAAAAAGTCGTATCGCAGAAAGACAAAGTGAAAATATCAAGTCCAAAGGTTCGGGGAGCGTCAAGTCATCAGAATTAGAATAGGTGCCAGCAGAGGAGAAAGCGGTATGAAAACACAACGACTCGAGCGCTTATGCGGCCGAAGCCATCTTGCGCTTCTCGACGCTGGTCAGAACCAGCCTGGATGCCTTGCGCTGACCATCTGCAGCCTCCTGTGCCTTGGATGCTCGCAGAGCACCGTTCTTGAAGACGTCGGCGAACGAGTTGCTGTCGCTCTCGCAGCCCGAGTTACTGTTGCTGTCGACGCTGCCGCGGACCTTCTGCCGCGAGCCGGGTCGGTCTGAGCCGATGGCGCCCCAACCGCCAGCGGTGGAGGCTCGGGTAGCGCCGCTCTCGATCTCGCCGGCCAGGCTGCCCGAGCCACTGCGGCCAGAGTCGGAATCGTTGTCGGTGATGGGCGTGCTCGACTCTTCGGCCGACTCCGATACGGGGCTCATGCTTCCACTCGAGCTGCCGGAACCCTTGCGGCGCTCCAGGCCGGCGCGGACAAGGTTGTGCACGGCCGAGCGCCGGGTGCGCGTGGCAAAGTTCTTGCTGCCCTCGTGCTTGGCCGTGGGCTTCGCCTTGAGTTCGTCCATGGAAGGCGGGCCGCGGGGCTGGCGGACCGGGTGCTCGCCGGCGCGTGCCTGGCCAGGGCCATATCCACCGATGCCAGGGGTCGCGGGGAAGACGGCAGTCTTGAGGGCGGGAGTCTTGCCGGCTTCATTCACAGCAGAGGCGGCAGCCAGCGCGCTGTTGACAGCCAGGGAAGAGGACTTCTTGTGTCCGCGTCGGAAGGCGTTAGCAGATGGCGGGGGAAGAGGAGCAACCTCTTGGGGAGAATCGAAGCGGCGCGGGGGCGAGGAGCCGCGGAACGAGGCTTGTTGGCTCTCGGGAGGCGGCGAAACCTGGACGCGCGGGGCTCCCTGCTGCTGTTGCTGCTGCTGTTGCTGCTGGCGCTGCTGTTGCTGGAGCTGGTGCTGCTGCAGCTGCTGCTGGAAGTTGTTGAAGCCGGGGGTCATGGGCTGCTCGACATTGACGGTCCGGGCGGTCGACGAGGTGTCAACGTAGTACTGGCCACTCGAAGGGTCGTAGTAGACCTGCTGGCCCTGGGCGGCGGCGGCCTGGGCAGCAAGGTGTTGCTGCTGCTCGTAAAGGGCGGCGGCCTGCTGCTGGGCAAGCTGGCTGCTGTTGATGTTGAGCTGCTGGAACTGGTGGGCGGCAGCTTGGACGCTGCGGAGCTGCTGCTGAAGCCTCTGCTGCTGCTGGGCGAGGTAGAGGTTGGTGGCGACGAGCTGGGCGTAGAGGTTGGGATCCATCTGCTCCTGCAGCTGCTCGTCCATGGACAGCTGAGGGGGGGCAAGCACCTGGTCAACAGTGTACTGCTGTCCCATCATGGCCTGCTGGTAGGCCTGCTGCTGCTGCTGCTGCTGCTGCTGCTGTTGCTGTTGCTGTTGGTGCTGCTGGCCGTACTGGGGGAAGGCCGTCTTGGGGGCGTTGTAGACGTTGCCCTGGCCATAGCCATAGGCGTTGGCGACCATGCTGTTCCTAGCATACTGCTGCACAGGGCCGTCTGCGGCCGTGGGCGACATGGGGCCAAAGGAAGCCACCGTGGCCGACTTGGGAGCCGTTCTCAGGCCCGCAAGCAGGTGAGAGCGGCTGGTGCGGGGAGTGGGGATGCCACCGTCGGGATTCTTATTGCCCTGCTTAATGGCATCGAAGGACAGCGGCTTGATGTTCTGGCTTCCGCGGCGCGAGGCCAAGCCCCCGGGAGAAGCGAAGTTGGAGGTCATCTGAGCGAGACTGCCTGCGTCCATGACTCAAACGGAAACGAATAAGAATGTGCCTGCGAGTCAAGTTGACGTGGCAGAGCAGAGAGAAGAAAAACGACGCTGCGGGCGAGCGGAAGTAACAGATTCAGCCGGCTGTGGAGCGCTTCGAGAAAGGAGAAGAATTAGAAGTCTAAGATGAAGTCGATGCGGGTTGTGTAAAAAATTGCGAAGTGATGCTGGAAACCGAGAGCAGCGCAGCCGAGGGAGTCGTTCGTTGGGCGAAGATGGCTCGAGGCGATCTCGGGCAGTGAAGGATGACGAGGTTGCAAAGGGCAACCAAGGAAGACGGAGTCGGAAATCCAAGAAATCGTAGTATTTTCACAAGAAGGAAAAATCTCCAAGCATTAAAAAACAAGGCACGGAGAGTGAAAAATTAAACCGAGTGATTTGACGGTGAAAAGAGTTGATCGAGGAGGAAAAAAAGACACAAAGTTGGGTTGGTTCGAGGCGAAGAGGGTTGACTGCAAAGATGCGGCAGAGTGGAAGGGGCGATGAAAATCGACGAGCAGGAGACGCGCCAAAAGGCAACTTTATGCGGACGCCGACGGGGGATGTTGGTTGCCGGGGCAAATCGCAATCAAGTTGGTGGCCTTGCGTCAACAAGACGAGAGAAATGGCGTCGTTGAAAGAAAGCTTAAGCTAGATGCAAAAGGGCGCGTGGCTTCTCTTGGGCGGTGGAAGAAACGCGACTGGTCTGGAGAAAACGCCACACACACGAGCCTTGTGAGGGTCGTCGAAATGATGATGTTCGTGTCAATGCTCGGTCGGATGAGAAAATGCTGGAATGATGCCGAGGCTGCAATCGAGGGCAAGGAGCGGCAGGGAGAAGTAGAATACAGTCGATTAACGGTGATGGTGAATCTTGGTTGATGTGTGGCGTGGCAAGTGAATGCGCGGTCCGTAAAACTCCAGCTCGAGTCTTGTCGAATCCTGTCCTTGTCCTCTTTTTGTCTTTTTTGGTCCCTGAAAAGGTTTGTCCAGTTGGTGTGTGTTTTATTTTTGGCCTGTTTTTCGTCTTTTGTTCTTTTTTGTGAATCCTTTTTTTAACTCTTTTTTTCCCAGGGCAGGGTCCGAAAGTCCCGACGAGTGCGATGTCGAAGGTCGAAGTCGATGATTGGAGGCGATGGAGCGCAACGGCGAGCGAAGGCGAATCCGCAGGGCGAGAGTCGAAAAGCGAAGAGAAAATAGAAGAAAAATAGGCGCGGCAAGAAAGGGAGAAGAGAGGGAAGAATAGATGCGAAGGGCGGTGTAAATGGCGATGGGACAAAGACGGACGGAGGTGGAGGGAAAAGGGTGGAGAGAGGGAAGATGAAGGAAAAAAGAAAAAAAAAGAAGGGCAAAAAAGGGAACAGGAAAAAGAGACGAGCCGAAGTGGCGTCGCGGAAAGCTGGGAAATTTCGGGTGGGCTTGGAGGGAGGCGGACGGCCAGGCGGGTCAGTAGAAGGATGGAATAGGTGGCGCTGAAGACGGGGGGGGGATGGACCCCTGGAGGTGCGCTGGCTCACAGCCGTGACAGGGCCCGACAGCGCTGGCTTGACAGCTGGGGGCGCGCTGGAACCGCCTGCGAAGGGCCCTGGAGCCACTGGAGCAGCCGGGTCACCTCGAGTCTGGCGGGGTCGGGCTGCGGCATGTCGGCCAATCAGGGCGCGCCGCCGCCTTGGTCTGCTGCTGGAGCGAACCATGGAGGCGCTCAGTGGCTGCGTCTGGCGGGCGGCTTCCGGCCAATCAGGGGCGCGCGTCTGTCCGCACGAAGCAGTTGTGGTTGTACCTCTACCTGTACCCGTTCCTCGGATTGATGCTGCGTGCTTGAGATGTTGACTTCAATGGCTGGCCTCGGCAGCGAGTAATTGCACAGACGGCTAAGATGTCGACGATGAATACGAGCAACTCTGCACGGTCGTGCCGCGTGACAAGCGCCCAAAATAGAGACTGGACGAGAATACATAACAGCAAGATGGAAAGCCACTGCAGTGCTGAGCGCCCAAGATGCACGGGCACAAAAATACATTTGCAGCACCAAAATACTCCAGCTCTCTGCACTTGTTGGAACGCGACGGGACCTCTGACTGGCTGGAAGCGCCCAACAGCAGCCCAACCCCTGCCTCGTGTCAGGGCGGCAAAAGGGCACTGGACACGAAAACAACTTGCCCGGACAGAGAGCAAGACGACGTTCCCCGTCCCCCCTTGTTCGTACCCGTACCGGTACCATTCAGGGGGGCCGTCATGGAGGTGTGTTGTGCCTTTCTAGACGCAGGGGAGGGACAGGCCATTGTCGCCCTCGGCCGGCCAATCAGCGGCCAGGGTCACGAACAGGGACGCACACAGCCTGTGCAGAACGGGGGCGTGACGACACCCTCAGGGAGAAGCGCGGACACGTGAGGGTGAAGGGGGAAGAGGGGGGGAGATGCTCGCAGGAAGCAGTACTAGAGAGGGGGGAGAAGAGGAAGAGAAGACGACAAGACGCACTCGTACCAAGTCTTGCGATACAGAAACAGAAGAGTGAGAGCCTACAGGTACCTCTGGCGTATAGGAGTAGGTACTTGGTGATTGAATCGCCACAATGGAGGGGAACGAGTTACGTGAGGACAAGTATTAACCGTACAAGGACAGACAGACACTCGTCAGCCCTCGGGCATCCCTCCAGCAGTGAAGCTCGTGACTTTGACCGACAACTGCAGTGGACGCACGCACGCACACACCACCACCACCACCACCATTCATCACCAGAATAAGCACAAATGGCGGGGCTCGAGCTAAAATCTTCATCGTGTTTGCCTGTGCTCCCCTTTGTGCCTAACCTGCAAATGCGGTGGATGCCCAGCGTGTGTCCTTTTTTCTCTTCCTTTCTTTTTCTCTGTTTTGCTTTTTTTGGAAGTCGAATCGCATTCACGGTTCGTGGACTTGAGAGCATGGACCAGCCCAATCGACTCCATGACGACTTCACCTCTCTTCTCATACAAAGTACTTGTACCCGTCGTCATGCCTTTTCCCATATTAAGTGCCCGTACCTTTCTCCCCCTGTCAGCCTCCTTCCCGATCGTCGACTCCACACGCAGCGTGCCGTGTTTCAGAATGGCCAGATTGCGTGGAAGGAGCATCCGGGTGCGTTCGACTAGACTTGTGCCTGTTGAAGTCAGGTAATAGGTACTGTATCCGATCCAACAGCATACCTAGTACCTATCCTCTCATCATGTGTGTGAGACACCGAAACTGTAGAAAGGCTGGAGTATATACGGATATACTGTACAGAGTCAATAGACTCTTACCCACCTCACTCTCCAGGCTCGTTGGACTTATCTACTACAGGTATTGAAAACGATACGTAACAAGGAGTAAAGTCTAGGCATAAACTCAATCTACCACTTTCGGTTGTCTAAGCAGGTACCCGAAACGATGAAATAGCAAAAAGTATAACCAGATAGAGTTCAAGTCCGCCTCTCCTTCCTACATCATGTCCAATTTCGCAATCATTTCTAGTTCGCTCCCCCAGTCTCTCTCCCTCTTGAATTTACAAACACAACACCACTCTACCCAAAACACAATTCCCCAGAGATGCCCCAACATCCCTGCACTTGTTCCAACTGTCTCACATTCCAGACTGCATCACGACCATGTCCCTGTCTAGCCGCCTCAGCCGCATCTCCAGGCCCGGCCTCTTGCCATTCCAGTTCCACTTTCACTCACACCCAAGCACCAAAATACTCGTACACCGACAGCAGCGCATCGTCGCCGACTTTAGCTCGACGAGGCTGGATCTGGGCCGCGATGCCCTCCTGCGGAAGATGTACGTTCGCCTTTCTCGTGCAAAAGGTGGTGACCAAGGCGAGTTTGTGTTGACGATTCTCACGACCCAATTGGACGAATTGAAGACTTTTGGGCTCCGCGATATGATCTCTAGCACCAAGTAGACACCTTGAATGATTGCACGCCTGGCTACCTACTGAGAGAAGAAAGGAACTCCACTGCAATCCATCTATAAAGGTAGCATTGCCAAGTCAAGGCACCACCAAATCCGTCCATGATAAGTCGCTGGCTTGCTTGCGCTTGGATGTTCTTTACATGCACGATCCGGTGCGTGACTCGTGCCCTCTGGCGCTTAACCGCAGAGGCCGGCGCCAATCAGACTGCGTGCTGCACCACCATTACCGCGCTGTTGAACTGTGGCGACTGATTTGTGTTTCTGGGGTATTCTGGGGTATCTATTAGTATGGGCTAGGGTAGCATCAGGTGCTGGATATCCATCCATATGGGTTCAGCTGTTGGGTCTGCTTTGTTACGATGATGGAGTACGTGGTAGAATGATGACTGTTGGGATAGATTCTTGTAGGGAACCGCATTCAGTAAGGACTGGGGCCCGTCTTATATGTCTTATTACTCTCCTGCTCTTAATATTATGCTACTTTCCAGACTAAAATGATTCCTCTATAGATAGATACTAGTATTTCTATCATCTCTATTTACCTATATCTCCAAGTAGACACTAGTACTTCTATTATCTCTGCTGGCTTGTAAGAGACAGTTCGGCAAGTGAGAAAGAAACATACTCAATGTCTGTCTCTTTCAATGAAGCCCATATACGTGTGAAGCCTCTCCCCCACGACTTAGTGCGTCCAGGTATCGAGGGTTTTCCCTTGGATATGGACCATGACATCGTTATCAATTATCTCGGAAATGCCGCTGAGGCAATCTCCAATACCGAATAAGTCCAAGAATACCTGCAAACCGCTGCTCCGCCAACAACAGTCTGGAAGGATAACATCCTGGAACCACAGCCAGCACCTGTATCACCGCTCGCCTCAAGAACGAACCTTATCCCTATTCAAGACAAAGATGACTCGCTGCAGGAAATCAAGGTCATCTTAACAGAGCAGAAATTCTCACAGCAGGTATCAGTGTCTAGGGTGAAAGAAGACATGTCTAAAGGGCTACCGGCTTGCGATTTACAGATATCACCTACCTACCTTACCTATATCACCTACCTAGCTAGTGTCGTGGTTCATGCACATGCAGTTATATCAGAGTACTCTAATGAAGTCGCTAAGCTATTCTGATGAAGAGCGTTATTATCACATGGAGGGGATAACGCCACTTGAGCTCTCACATTTAGATATGCATCGTACGTCCTGATCTAAATCTAATTTGAGCCCCATTTGTTTCTTTCAAAAGCATCGGACGACTGCCGGTGGCTTCCCAAAACAGGAACCCCAAAGAACTCATCACCGTCCGTATACAAAATAGTGTTTGAAACTCATCAAAGCCTATGGGGAGGGAGATTGCTAGGCAGACCAGCTGGCCATCTTCCGTACTCAAGGTAAATCACAAAGCAGGAAAAAGGCCCCTTCTTTAAAGAAACAGTCCTCCTACCTCTTTTCTTTTTCTTTCTAACATCAACTCCTCTTGCAAGACGGCCGGCGGTCCAACGACATTTTGGCCCCCGTCGTTTCCTTTGCTTCTGTGCATACAAGATGTGGACAACCGGCAATGAGTTTCTTATCGTCGATAGATGACTGCTCCATATCCGAACATCCACAAGGCGTGAATGCTTGGGTTGATAACTCTCTCTGACCGATGACATCTGCGCGGTCTTGTTGTTTGGGGAACATCTCGGCTTGATAAAAAGTCATGTCGTCACTGTTGTATGTATTTATAAAGCTGATGTTGGGAGTTGGTCTTACATAAACCCATGGTATCACGAGAGAGAAACCATCCCCTGCCTGTTCCTCCGGCGTCTTACAGCCGAGAAATCACAACTCTACACACCCCATACCCCATAGACCCCGAACCAACAGCGGAACAATACTCACGGAACATACCCACTCAGCGGCCGCATTCAGAAAGGAAATCGAAACGAATACCACAAGGGGCAAAAACAAGCTGGCTCTGGATCCAACCTCGGCTTGCTCTCAACTCCCGCCGCTAAAGATTACCCCTCGTCCATACAATTGTCCATACAAACCCCAGAAGAGCTCATCTCATTCTCGGCGGTGGCCGCTTACATGTGCATATGTATGGACGTTAGCCATGGGCCATGGAGACACACAACGGGCAGGAACATGGAATTCCCCCCTTGCCAATCTGGTAAGCTACATCGCCGACTTGCAAGGGTAGTACTGGAGCAGACTGGTTAAGGACAAATCTCGATGACTCTGCTGACTCTGCTGGGGTATGTGCATGGAACGAATGGGGAAAACACCAAAACTGCAAGTATCGTCACTGTGACTTGTTGCTATAGCAGTTCGACTTTGTTCTTAAACCTACTCTTCATGAGAACTTCCACCAAGTCAAATGTTCTAATATCTATTGGTACGAGACTAATGTAATCCTGCTTCATGATACTTCACTGCCGCGAAAGAAGCAAAAGCCCATCTTCCGACCAGAGCTGAAATCTATCGCAGAAATTGCATGTGCTCACTTCATCCCCTTGAAGCTGACCGTACCTTAGCACATGTGGACCGTCTTCTTTCTCCCCCGCTCCCATGTAGTATCCGTCTCTTACACACGCTTCCCTTCTCAGAGGATCTCGTCGTCAGCACCACCCCCTACGCATAGACACTGACAAATCAAGTAATACCTCGTCCAACACAGAAGCACACACAAACACCAATTTTCCATCCTTTAGTTTCGGTTCTATACTCATCAAGAGTCCGCTCGGGACCGAAAAAAACAAAGCAGCCCTCGTAAACTAGTTAAGTGGCCGCTGACAAGGTCCCCCAAAACGAAAGGCTCACGTCAGAACCATGAACAAAAAACCCGCACAACTTCCCCAACTCCGTCCATATCCATGCTCATCCTTCTCTTATTTTGCTGCTCCTTCTCCAAATCTTCATTTGTCAGATTATCCTCGCAGATGCTTTCTTCCTTTCTCGTTGGGGAGGTTTCCGCGCGGCTCTTCTAGAAAGTCTAGGCTCATCAAAAGCTTCTACCAGGGCTGAAACGTACATTGACACCCCCGTCATCGATGATCAGGCAAGGATAATGGCGGAAAATCAGCTTCTACCCTCTTTCACATGGGGTGAGAGAACTACTACCACACTCACAAAGCTACAAGCTACTCCGCACAACAACCCAGCTGTTGCCCTCCCCCCTTATCTCCGACACCTGCATCCTCCTCACCCCCCCAGCTCTCCCCTTTCAGCCTTGTACATACCAGCGTCACATACATACATACTACCATGAGGACTCCAGTCCCACAGCTCCCATGTTCATCCCTAACGGATGGGGAAAGTCCATGGGCTTGGTTGTACCATGTAGCTTGCTTCTCGGCCCCTTGAGCGATTCGTACCTAAACTGGTGAAGTATGTGAACATGCATGGTATCCAACAAGGGGGCCCTGCTGCTGCTCTACTACTACTGTATAACGTAAAAGTCCAGTGAGAGCCGAACTGACATCTAATAAGCCAGGTACCTAGGGCCACGGTTATCGGCGTATGATGGATACCTAGAGTCTGCGCCAAGTCATGTACTCCGTCATCAAGGCAACGGCATTACTCGTACACTCGGTCAGCGAAACATGGGCTCACCTTGAGCTGTGCCATCTCCATACGATCTACCAAGGGAAGAGTCCAAGTCCGGCTACACGTCCATCGTCATCACCTCAAACACACATACACTCCCCCAGTGTACAGTCGACAAACAGCTGGTTCCGTCAGGGCATGTCGGCGAGGTAAGGTATGCATGTGCCAACTCAGCATGTAAGCAAACACCAGCCTTAGCCAGAAATTTTAGCCACATACATCGACCCGCGAACCAAATCTCAACTGTGCCGCCATGTCATCAGTCATCACCGCAAGTAAGAGGAGAAAGAAAAAGCCTCAGGGACCTGATTCATTCCCAGGACCTCTTCTTCTGTCCCAATGAGCTGAATCACCAACCCAGTCATTCCGAGTCAATACTTCGCCCTTCAGCTAGTAAGTCCTCACCTCATCACTCCTAGAACCCCAAACGATGACTGAGTCACGGTCCTCTAAGTCACTCCCTTCCTTCTCCAACGCCACCCCTCTCCGGAAACCTCCATCCCGCAAGTCCATCACAGTAGCCCTCAAGGAACGGGCTCACACAACACACCACTGACCAACACCAGCCAAGGAACACGAACCACGTCCGTCCAAGGACAACCAAGCTAGGCAAGAGAACTGTCAAGGATAACCCGAGAAAAACAAGTCATCGGGGACGTCAAACGCACGGGTTGCCCCGTGATTCGACTCACTAGGCAGAGGTGCCCGCTTACTCTTCCCGATGAGAGGTAGGTCGCCATACTTCTTATCCCTGACACACACTCGCACACCCCTATTTGTCACAAAAGCTGGATCCTTTTCCGTAGCTTCCAGGGGCTCTGGAGAGAAAGAGGGAGAATGCAAATAATGCATCAGACGAACACCGTCTGCCATGAGAGCGGCATGAATAAGGTTACGGGCTAGGACCGAGGATAGGGGCCGAGGCTCCCCTCGTTCAAGCAGCGTTTGCTGCTTGTAGACAACAAGAACGAGAGTGAGACCAGGATCCTGGTTCAGTATTTATCCAGCAGATTCAAGGATACCTGGAAAGTAAACAAAGAGGCGCTCAGGCTAACGCAGACGGCCGGCGGATCGAGTGACACCCCCGCAGTCATCCCGTCACAAATCTCGTCCATCAGGTGTTGTGGTTTTGACGATACATATTTCACTCACGTCATTAGCAAACAAGAGGCGAGAGAGATGAAGAGTCGTAGCGTCGTGATATTGATAACCTGATAAGTGGTAGATCAAGAAGAGGGAAAAGGATGAGAAGGAGACAGTCGAAAGGCCCAACCACAACCCCTTGTACACTGTGCCAATAGAACAGAATCAACTCCGTATTACATTGCAACTGTGCTTTTGAGATAGAATCAAACAGGCGAGAAGAGAGAAGGAGGGGGCATGCAAGTAGGATATTGACGTGAGCAGCCATCTACCAAACATGCAACATAAGCTGGGGTTGCAAAGCTGAAAAGGCGAAAAGGACAAGAAGAAGAACTGGAGAAAACAAGGTCGAAACAAGGGAATGCAACAAGGCGCCACCTATCTGAAGAGCGAAGAGATGGAATTGGGAGCGAGTAAATGCAAAGGTGCCCGGAGTATGAGTTCCTGCGCCTCACGGCGTGGTTTCATGCAGACATAGGATAACGCAGCAAATTGGTGCCTCCCCTGCAAGCGCTGTCTCTAAGAATCAAAGGAGAAAAGACAAAGAATAATGGAAAGTAGGCGCGCAAAAGGAGAAATAGAAGAAGGCAGGACAGAGAGCGTCAGAAGCAGGTTAGCCAAGGCCGAGCAACGTCCGCTGAAGCAACATACGGCAGTCGTGCGCGCGCACACGACCCTCCCCCCTTTTTGGCATGGCCGAGCTTTCTCCCCTCACGTCCGTCTCCTGCCCGCACAGCAGTCCCGTTCTCCAATACATCACCGCATCTCCTCTGGAGTCACAGTAGCTCCGTAGAAGCCTCCTCCGTTGGCGGCACACGCTAGACAGGTACCGCCCCCGTAGACACGCGTATGGCGAGTCCAGCCAGCACCGTCGCGATCAAGGACTGAGAGAATCTCGCCGTGGACGTCAACGTTACGGTGCCCGTGATCATCAGGCTTCGAGTCCAGGCCGGAAGGAGGCGCAGGCGGCAGCAGCCCAACCGATGGTGGGTAGGAGGAGCTGGGCGAAAAGACGGGATCCACGGATTCAGCCTTGGGCGATTGCGCTTGGGGAGAGTGAGCCCCGGGAACGCTAATGGGGAGAGTCCGGGTGTAGGATCGGCGCCGAGGAATCGAAGCAGCGTCTGGGCTGCTCGTATGCAAGGCAGTGGTGGACGTTGTTGAGGACATGTAGTCGGGGTTGGGCTGGTGGATGAAGCTCTGGCTGCTGGGCGACGGCTCGTTGTCCAAGGTGAAGACGGCTGCGCTCAGCTCCGGCGGAGTCAGAGGTGGCGCGGGAGGCAGCCGGGAGATGAAGGGTCCTGGCAGGGCACCGCCCGCCCCCCTCCAGTGCGAGTGCCGATCCGCCGTCGTGCTTGCTGTGTCTGTTGTCGTCGATGCTGCTGCTGCTGCTGCTGCTACCGCAACCGCCGCCCTCAGGTCTCCGTGCTGGTCATTGACCCCTTGAATGCTCTTTTCATCGTCCATTGGCCCAAAGTGTGGCTTGTGCTGCCTCTGCAGCGGCGGGTTACTGGTGGGCAGAAGGAAAGCAGAGTCGCGCCTCTGGGCTGGTCTAAGCCATCGGTAGACGGCCTGCACACAGTAGCGTGCAATGATGACCAGGACGAAAACAGACAGTCCGGTTCGAACTGACTCCCAGGAGGGCGGTTGGGCTTTCAAGTAATTGTAGTCGGCGCCGGGTAGGCCTCCACGGTTGGTTACGGGCATGGTGGACTGGGAGGTGAACTGCTTGTGGAAATTCGGCCTGGCGCCGTCAGCCGGGGTCCCTGCCAAGTCGCACTATTCCTGCGGTCAGACGGCACTCTTCTGCCCTACGGCGTTTGGTAGGGCGTTTGCGGAAGACCCAAGATGCGGTTGAGGCGGTTGCCGTTTCGTCGCGGACGAGCAGGACTCGAATTGGCAACCCCCGGGCTTGTTTCGAGGTCGGGACCCTCGGATAATGCGTTGCTGTGCTTTGTCGTACCTTGTCTTCTCAATGATGATGCCCTTTCCTTTAAATGACCCTGGGCAGGAGGCTGGACGCGGCGCAAGCCGAAGTAACACGGGGGCTGCTGCGCAAAGATGGCGAGTCGTGCGGACCGGGTCTCTAACTGCCAGGCGCTGTTCCAGCGAGTGTCTTGGGTTGTCTCGTGTCGAAGCAGGCAGTAAGACGCTTGTACGACATCGATAGGGGGGAGTGCTGCGCTACTCGGTTGATGGAAGGGTTGCTCTTTTCCTTCGCCGGTGAAAGACGAGAAACACCTGACTATAAGAGTGAATGAGTGAGACGCGACCACAGGAGAAGAGAACAAGAGACGTTTGTAGGGGGTGAGATGAACCTTAATATAAGTCTGATTGGGATGGGATGAGGTACGGTGTGTCTCTCCTGCGTGTGGCTTTGTCCCCTCTGCCTTCGTCTCGAGCAGAGGGGCAAAGGGAAGAGAAAAACTTCCAAGCGCGCTAGATCGATCCCACCGGGGAAGCGCATAATGCTTGTCGTCTGAATAGCAACAAAGCCAGGCCAGAGATGTCCAGCGGGAGCAGCCTCTCACCCATCCCAAGCAAGCTAACAACAACAGTAGAGAAACATCCGAGGGAAAGGGGGGGTGGGAGGGGTGAGAGCATGGCCCGTGGCACCCGCTAGGGCAGAACAGACTCATGTCAAGTACGAAACAGGAGGCGTACGAAAGGCAAAGCCATGCAAGGAATGAATGGGCATGTCTGTATGTACTTTGTGCGGAGCATGTATTGTCAACAAGGAAGACTGATGATGCTGATGGCAGCTGGAGCTTGAGCTGGGGGTGCGGGAACATGCTGGCAGGGTCTGTGCTGTGCTTGCTGGGCTGGGTGCTTGTGATTTGCCTCGCATGGCCTCGCATGGCCTCGCATGGCATGGCATATGCTGCTAGTAGCAGGAGCAGGAATGCCTGTCGTAGCACGTCCATTTCCAGTCGGGCCCCTCCCTCACCAGCTCATGGGAAGAGGCACCCTACTGCTGCCATGGGGTATTGGAGCCAGGCGGGTCGAGGGAGAAGGATGCGGAACTGGGGTCGCGCCAAAGCGGTTGATCTTGCTGGTGGACGACAGGGCGTGTTCTGCAACATGGAGCGGCAGGGTGCGGCAGACCAGGTAGGAGAAGTGTAAGAACGTCCATAGGAAAGCTGACAACTTACACACGGCCTGTCAACCAAACAGAGGGACACAGGTTCGCATCAAAGTAGATGCCGTTTACCAGATGGTCCCCCGTTGCGCGGGCCAGTCAAACCGTAGGTACTCGTACATGCTACCACAAGTCGTCGTACGGTACTTCGTACAGCAGGCGCCAAAGCAGCAAGGGGGACCGGAGAAGAGGCGGCTCGAGATGGAGATCCCTGTTTTCAGCAGACAACAAGGCAGCCCGCCCAACTGACGGCGTCCCTGACTCGCCCCAAGGGGCCTGCCTGAGCACGCAGCCATGGAACTTATTTTGGAGCATGTTTCAGTGCTCGGCATCGTCGTCCCCGCCTGCCGTGTATGTAAGGTATGCTGTGTGTGCTGCGCTGCGCTGTGATGTGCTAGTCGGGCTCCGGCTCCGTAGCAAGCAGCAGCAACAAGGTCCACGGAGGCCCAGAGGCGGCTGGCTTTGGTGTTAGCGGTGCCCGCAACCGGCGGGAGCTGGCACCCGGAGACTGATGTTCAGCTGAGGTGAGCCCTATCGAGACACCCTGGGTGCGAGCCCATGGCCGTCCTTCTCTTCTTCTTCTGCTTCTTCTTCCTCTTCTTCTCTCGGAGCCCGCCGCTCTGGAGACACAGGGATTTGCTGACAGAGACGACTGGCTAGAGGCGTGCCATGTGGACGATCGGGCAGGGCATGGGACGCATTTGCTGGCTTGCTGCTGCTTGTGTATCCCGAGAGTGAGCCGCGGCGGAGAGACGACATGGAGCCGAGCGAGTCGAAGCAGCCCAGCGCATGCCGGCACTGCGGCGATGCCTATTCGGGCAGGCTGGGAGGTCCGTAACTGGTACTTTGCAGCGACGTGCTGTGGCTGATGCCCGCGTGCGGGTTTCCAAGTCGACTCAAGTCAGCACATCCAATGGTGCTTTGATGCAGAGTCAGTCCGTCCGTCAGCTCCAAGCTGGCCAGAAATGGGCACAAGATCAGAGACGCAGCACAGGAGCGAAAAGAGGGGAAGTGACCCCTCAGTCGCGCTGCCGGGATCATCTGGCAGGTGCTGTAAGGTACGGAAACGCAGTCGAGGAGCAGTCGGGTTGGAGGTACCTGTACCACTTCTAACGCTTCGGCACAGCGTTCATCAGACGACATCCAGCAGGGCTTGGTACCTGTACCTTGCAGCGACCAGCAGACACGGACGTCGGACATGATGGCGGCCGGGACCGGGTACGGGTACATGTACAGTCACATTACATGCACGAGATGCACGACTCGGACGGCTGTGATTTGCGCAGCATCAGAGGCATCGCACCCGCGGGAAATGGCCCATAATACCTCGTATACTTGCCCTGTTTTCCATGTCCGTAGGTATGCTGACAAGACGTGGCCGCCTTCGCAGCTCCTCAAATCTGCTTCAGTGGCTGACCCGGCCAAGCTAGGCCCTGCTTGAAGCGTGTGTGCACTGGCCACGGCGCATCGGGTGGCGCCCTGGGCTCCCGTCATCGGGGCCTGAAAGGGGACAGGAATCGCAATGGAAACAGGGACAAGTGTAGATACTTTGTCATGGCAGTCAGAAATACCTATCCCGTGGCTCCGAGGTCCATCATTTGTACTGTACTGTACAATACGTGAGGTTGGTTGGTGGCTTTGCTGAGGTCCGGCATGCAGCGCTTGTAGCGGCAAGTTACTCGCATGGGAGGCTGGCAGTGGCTCGCTTGCGTAGCCCGGTGGCTCTACGGGAGTGTACATACATACGTGGACACTGAACAAGACCTGCTCAGCTGAAAAGGCGCAGCCCTAAGGCAAGGAAGATTTGTTGGCGATCGGTAGCGAGATTGCCTCCTCTTGGGTTGCTGTATGTCATTCAAGGTAAGGCAGTTGTATGTACGCACGACGCAGGAGAAGCACGATGGCGTCGCCCCTCGCTCGACGAAAAGCGGCAGTACAGCAGCAACAAGACATTTCCGGAATCTGGACAAGGCTCAAATCAGTTCTCGACACGCTCGGTACAAGGGACAATGTCCAGAAACCCGGTGCCAAAACAGCGCCAGGAACCCGGTGCGGTTCTTACGCATTAACTTGACTGGCAAATAGAGTTAAAACCTGCGTCAACTTGCATGGTCCGAGGCAGCTGAAAAACATTCTGGATGCGGGATATCGCGCGGGACAAGGGTGTGGTTGTTAATTTGCATTAGCCAATGCTCTGCCGGCCAGACAGCAGCATCGAGTCACAGGGACCGTGAGATGCGGCAAGCCCCCGATATTACTGCGAGATGCGAGCCGGGGAGGGCACCACGATGATGGGGTGACGGAGGAGGAGAAAGCAAGGGGGGGACGACGACGACGATGATGATGATGATGGCGTTTGGTGACGGGATGGAGGTTAACTCAGGGGAGTCTAGTGCAGCAGTATGAATGCATCGACAAGCATCCATCATCCAGCATCCCGCATCCACCAGCATCTGCTCCTCCATACTGCAGACAGACTCGTCTTGGCTCTCTTTGGCAGGACCCGGTACTCGTACATGTTTCGTGCATGTCATCCGTCGGCGACGTGCCCAACCTGAGCAAGCCAGAAAGCTAGCAGGCCGTGGGCCACGGAACATGGCCGTCTTGAGACAGTCATGCAACTCGACCGTCTGCGCGCATGGGACTACTCGTGTGTCTGTCAACATTCGAATTAATCAGGTTTCCCAGCTGGCGCATATGGCTGGGCAACTGGTGAGGCCCACGCATGTGCTCCATTACTCAGGCACCTTCTGCGAGAACCCGATGCCACGATCTCGTCTGGCCCTCAGCACCACGAGGCGCATACTATTGTCGATGAAATAGGCAGGCAAACTAATGGTCCCCCGTCACGGGTCTTCTGGCAATAGTATCTCAAGCCATCTCAAGCCATCTCAGGGCGTGGCTGGCTCATCATGGGAATCCGGAGCGTCGGTAGCGAATCATGCTGGGCGAGTAGTGACCCGCGTTGGTTTGCCACGAGATTGAGGCCAACGAATATTGAAGTACCTCCATCGGGAGCGGTACGAGAGCGGTAGTAGTCGATACCTGCCCAGCTGACTTGCCGGCCAAACGAGAGCTTCTAGAACACGCTCACCCACCTGCCGATCCCCACAGCGCCGAGCTTCCATGTCAGTCGAGGTACTTGCGCCCCTTGTGATAGGACCGCCATACATGCATCTTGATGCAATATCACTGTAGGTATGACTTGGCAGCATCAATGTTTGCCTCGAAGCGGCATCTCGGCGGGCCCCTGGAACTGGGTAGACCTGGCACTGGCACCCGAGCCTCATGGTGTCGCAACAGACACCTCAACGGGATGTGCCCGTACCTCACCGTACCTTACCTTGGGTACCTAAGTAGGTAGGTTCGTAGCGGCACAATGAGGTTTGTCTCGGTACCTGCCGCGTTCAACGAGGGTTGATGCCTTCCGTTTCCTCATGCCCACTTTCCGCAGTTCACTGTCCGCTTTATTGCACGAGCACCTGATGCCAGCTCGAGTTGTTCCTACCTCAGGTACCGTGGCGTGCCTACCTGACCTTCCGCTTCCCGGTCTTCGAGGAGAATGGGAGTCACTTCGTACTTCGCGCTTGCCGTGTTGATGGCTTCACTTGCCCAACGGCAGCTGGATTGACTTACCTAAACGGAGACGGAAATGCTTTCTTCGACTCATCTTCTCTTCACTCATTCACTCACCACGATTTCTGCCTCCGTAGCCGCGTCCAGCTGAGCCTCACTCCGCGCCCTTCGGCGAAACTACTTGCGCAAGCGCATCGTTGACCCGATCGATCGAACTGACAACCCCCGACTATTGAGGACATCGACGCTACGCTACGCTACCTATGTAACGCTCTGCTGAAGCTCCAGCGCTGCGGTTGGCCGAAGCGGTCATCATTCGTGGGGTCGCAGAGTTCTCCGGTCCAAAGCAGAGACACGACACTCGCACCAGGCCAGACATAGACACACACGCAGACCGCAGAGGCCGGTTCTTTGCCGCTTGCACCGTCATCTGGTCTCTTTTTCAGCTCGCCGTGGACCGAGCGCTGGGCTAACTAGCTTGACCGCCTGCGGCTCTGCAGCTTGACCTCGACCACGTTTGATGCACGGCACCAGCTCTCTGGTATGCATTCTACATGACCTTGAGGTTCCCGCAACACAACAGTACGTGCTCTTTCCGGTCCGTGGAGTGCGAGGTATGCATACCGACACGCCATGTCGCACCTCTCCATTGCTGCTTGAGACATCCGCGTCCTGTCCAAGCTGCATTCAGAACGCACCCTCTTGCCGTTCTCCCTCCACGCTGTTGCGAATCTGCGGTCTAGCCATGCCACTTGCAGCGCATGAGTCGGGCACCAGGCAAGCTATCTACATTTGGGCAGAGTGTGACACGACTCAGTACGGATCAGCTCGAATCCGACTCTCACTTGGTCCATTCTGGCCCTAGCCTCAGGTTGTCTCTTGTTCTTCTTCTCCACCGCCCGTCTGACCGCGATCGTGACCGTGCATCCGTGGAAAAGCTCCCTTGTTGATGATGAGACAGAGACCCCGATGCCCTGCTTCTTCCCGATGCCACTCCCCCTGCGTCAGCAAAGTCAGCTTGGGCCGCTGTCCTATCGACAGCGAACGCGGGTGTGCCCAGTTCTACCGCCTTCAGACAGACTGCGGTTTCAAAACCATTGTCCAGGACTCCAATTCCGCTGTCGAGGGTGTTTCCGTCAGCCTTACCACAATGGATACACCCCTCCCCCGCCGGTCAGCATGCTATTACTGACCCCTGGTAATACGTATGAGCACTAATGGGTGCTGGATCTGGGCGTCGACGGATGAAAACTGTCGATTTACAGGTGCTGCCCTATGGGGCCACATTCTCTGCCAACGCTAGCATGGGCGATGCAGCAAATCACAGACGTGCAGAAGTGCAGCGTCTCCGTTGTCTAGGCCACAGCGCGCAGTCGAACTTGGTATGTACTCGAGCAAAACGGCGGATCCCGCAATGCAAGCTTCCCGGCTTGCCGCCTGTGCACGCCTGAACTCGTACTGAGAAGAGTGCTGATAGTATCCATGCGCCAATGCCCCATCACCAAGCACGCCGTAACATGCACCCCCTTGCTCCCTCAAGACTTTCCCGCATGACGTGTCTTGGTGTTTGTGCAACCGCAAGTTGAGTGATCAGGAATATCGATTCTCTTGCTAGGTGCCACGTCGGCATGCCTCGTTGTTGGCGTGGGGCAGGCGAGATCTCAGGCCGACAAGCATCCGCCTCTTGGCGATGAACATAGTAGCGTCACCTCGAGCACTCATTCAAAGCAACTCTACTTTTTGCTACTTAGACGGTGAGCGTCCTCCGTCTCGACGGCTGGCAGGCGCCATGTCATGGCCTCATGTGGGGTGTCTCAATTGTGTTGCTGCTGATGCTGGCATGGCTGCTGTTTCTGTCCGAGACGTTGGCGGAGCCTCCTGCAAGCTATCGGACGTCCATCGGACATCCATTGATGCCTCAACCGCAACAGCTTTGTCTTTCCACCTACCTAGCAGTCAAAATGTCTCTTCTACGTGGCATCGGGTCGCTTCATTACTCATTCGATCCGTTGCTCCTTTGGCGAGTGCCGGCCTGGCGAGTCCTAGGCAAGGCTCGTGACTGGCGTTTCACCGCATTAGACTGCATATCGGCACGGTCATTGGACTCCTGCAATCCTTCACTCTCCGCGAATGGGCTCCTGGAGATCCTGCCAGAGATTGCCAGGCGATGGTCATGCCGCGGAGCCGGCCGTGAGCATAAGCGCCGCGATAGGAGTGCACCGATTCGCCAGTGCGAACCTCAGCACGCGGGGGGAGCATGTTGCGCAGCAGCACGGCGCGGCACAGTTACATGAGGTATCCCTCAGCTCAGACGTTAACCTGCCGTACCTGACACGGCTCCCTAGGTCTTTGGCATGACGGCGGTAACATAGAAGACGCAGGACACGAGCAATTGGCTTCGTTGCCAGGCGACTTACATGGGCAGACACTACGGGGCGTCGTATGTTGGACCAGTCATGGCCGCCAGCTTACGGTGTATCTACACAGGCGCTGCCCTGACTCAGCTGCTCACCTGACGCCCATGCTATGCAAGCCGCCCGAGTCGGTTGCCGGCTGGATCGTCAACTCGCTGAAGCGGCACCATTCAGGCTTACCCCACCCGGGCAGACCTGCGGCCGGGGTCGATTTGTCGGCCTCGATGTTGGCTCAGCGCCTGCTATTTGGATCCCTCATTGGTCCCCGGTTCTCAGGGTGGCGGCGAGTATCACGTTTCCGTTGCTGAAGCTTAAGCCATTCTGGTCGTGGAATGTCATTGCTCGTGTCGCCTCAGGATCTCACGCGCGGACGAATGCTTGGCGTCTCGCCGCCTGGCCATCTGGTTGGACGCGGCCCGAGCTGTCCGGCCACCGCCCCGGCGAGAGGCTGGCAAGGTGGACAAGTCGGGTCCGAGGTGGTCGCCAGCTTTCCATCTCAAGGCCTAGACCCCACGCACAGGATTATGGGAATTAAAGACCTCCCTGACTTTCTTGTTCGTGTTGAGCACCGTCCGAGTCGTCGTGTATACGAAATCACGGCGGCGAGAGTGCTCGCCACGGCTATCAATAGATAGCATCCGTGCTGTCGTATCAGGGGCCATGACTCTGCCGGCGGAGCAATCTGGATCCACTAACCCTGCCGTGTCCGAACCTACCGGTCCGAGGCCCGCGAATCTGTTGTTATTTTCTCGGGTTGATGTTACAGCGCTGTTGCAGAGCCTTGGTTAGGTGGTGTACGGCTTGACTCGTTCAACAGCAGTTCATTGCTTCAGCATGACACAGTATCACCGCTTTCACGATGCTCATGGAGAAACAGAACACGCCAGACTGGGAAAAGGGGCCCAAAGGGTCAAAGAATTCGTAAGATTGTAGACCTCCAGCGCCGGACCCGCCCCCCCCAAGAGTCGTTCCTGTAGTGCTATATGCGCTCCGCTCGTCAACTGCTATATACTGCTCTTCCAAGAAGACAAAACGAGCCACGCGAACCGCTCTAAAACAAAAAGGAGATGCATCTCGTCAGTGCTTTGGCTGACGTAACAACTTGGGCAGAAAAAGCAGGTGCCCACCACATCGGCAACGCAAACGCGCAAATATCTGATTCCCTCAGTTACTCGATACAAAGAAAGGAGAGTAGATGAGAGTAAGCCGGGAAAGCCGCATGATTTTCAAAAGAGGGTGGGATACTCTTTGTTTCCAGGAATGTCCCCCAAAGTAGAAAAGGTGAGAGAAGTGGGAAAGGGGGGACGAAAGGGGAACACTTGCATTCGAAGCGAGTGGCAACTTTCGTCCTCCTCCCTACTCTGTTCTCGTCAAACGACACGGGCTTGCCTTCTTGGAGCCTCGTAGTCGTCATCGTCGTTGGCGTCTTGTTTGCCCACCCAGTGTGCCCCTGAGCACCACCCTCGGCTTGGTGTGGCGTGTGCGAGCGGCGCTTGAAAATAGTAGATGAGAGAAATGGAGAAGAAGCACCGGGACGAAAATCAACAAGGTAAAATAAATGGGATAAGAGAAGATGAGATAAAAAGAAAAGATCACATCACTGCAAAATCCATGGGCTCACCCCCTGCTGTGGTCGACCCGTCCATGTCATGCACCTCGCGCTCCTCCTCCATCATGTCAATGAGGCTGTCGAGGTTGGCGTCGAGGACCTCGCCGTCCTTTGTGTCGAGGCAGCGCTTGAGCAGGCGGCGGTACTTTTCAATCTTATCGCCCACGCCCACCATGCTCAGGGCGTCGACGTACTCCGTCTCCGCCTGGCGCTGCTCCATGAGCATCTGGCTCAGCTGGCGCGCGAGGGCGAGGCGCTCCTCGTACGAGTCGTCCTGCATGCTGTTGGTGCCGGCGCCGTTGGGGTTGCTGTTGCTATTGCTGCCACCACCGTCGCCGCCACCGCTGCTGCTGGCGTTGCCGTTGAGCTTGCTCATCTCGTTCTCCACCGCCTGCTGGATGTGCAGCCTGTTCTGGTGGGTAATGAGCGAGAGGACGTTGTGCCGGACGAGGTTGGCCTCGCTCATGACCTTGGCGGCCACGTCGTCGGGCTCGAGCTGGGCCTCGAGCTCCGTGATTTGCTGCCGGACGAGGTTCAGCTCGGCCTGGGTGTTGGTCAGGATGCGCCGCGCCTCGGCCTCGGCCACGTCCTTTTCGTGCCACTCCTCGTCGTAGCTCTTGGCGAGCTGCTGGAACTTTTCCATGATGAGCGGGGAGATGCGCGAGTGCACCGTCGTGGCGGCCGCCGATTGGAAGGACGGCGCGGGCTTGCGTGCTTTCATGCTGTTGTCGCCGCCGCCGCCGCCAGAGGAGGAAAAGGCGTCGCGGAAGGTGGCGCGGCGCTGCGAGTCGGGCGCAAAGGGCGACGACGAGCGCTGGGGCGCGCGGTCCTTCTTGGCCGCGTTGAGCTCCATGATGAGGTCCTCTGCGCGGAGGCCCTCGAGGTTGGCAATGTCGGTCGAGGCGTTGCGGCCCAGCAGCGCGCGGATGCACTTCCTGGCGTTGCGCATGGCCGCCAGGTGCAGCGCCGTGTTGCCGTCGTTGTCCTGCACGTCGATGAGCCGCTGGAAGGCGCTCGGCTCCAGCGCCTCCTGCAGCTTGTTGAGGATGTTGTCGAGGTAGTAGCGCGAGCACGACGGGCTGTAGACGCGGCCGTTCTTCATGATGGCGGCGTGGTGGATGACGGTGCAGCCCTGGCTGTCCCTGACGTCGACCGTCTCGAAGAGCTCCTTCATGACGGCGGGGAACGTCTGCTTGTCGTAGCAGTTGGTGAAGTTGACGGAGCGCATAAAGGGCGTCTCGCCGCGGATGTTGCGCACGGCCACGTCGGCGTTGAACCGCTTGAGCTGCTTGATGACGTCCACGTCGCCCATAGCGGAGGCCCAGTGCAGGGCCGTGTGGTTCTCGGCGTCAATAAGCCAGTTGGGCTGGAAGTTGGGCGGCGGGTCGGGCTTGACTGCCGGCTGCTCATTTCTAGAAAGGAGGAAGTAGTCGAGAAGCTCGTCCCCGTAGACGGCGTGCTGCTGCTCCGTGAGATCCTGCAACTGCTCCTCCCTCTTGCGCTTGCGGTGGCCCGTCGACATGTGGCCCATGTCGTAGCGGTCGTCTTCGGCGACGTACGAGGCCGACGCCACGGTCAGGTTGTCGGGCGTGTCCTCCTCCACGCCGCCCATGACGACCTCGCTGTTGTCGTACTCCTCGACGACGGGCATGGCGGCTGCTGCCGGGTTAGTGACGCTGGGTGCCATGCCGGCGGCGGCCTTGGACCTACCCGAATTCCATTTGGGAAGTGGAGGACGGGATTTGGGTGCCTTGGGCTTGCTGGCGTGCCGCGGAGCCGGGGGCGGGCTCTCGTCGCCCGGGACGAACTGGAAGATGGGCCGTATTCGCTCGTAGACGCTGTGCCGCTGTGCCAGGGCCTCGCCGGCCTCGAGGGGGATCCATGTCCCCTGATATTTCCCGTAGCCGCCCTGGATCTTTTCGTGGACGTCCTTTTGCACGTCCCTCTCGAGGATTCTCGTTCGGGCCGGCTTGTCGAAGCCGGCGGCCTTTAGGATGTGGGTTGCGTTGATCCAGTCATCGTGCCTCCTTCGCATGACATGTTCCTTGAGGTCGCCGCCGAATTGGAACTCGTACACGGGGATCTGGAGAGAGAGAGATGTATTAGTTGTAGTGTTGGTAATGAGATAAAGACATCTTGTATGCTTCGTGATGTTATCTGTGCGACGGTGAATGCAGAGAAACAAAAAGCTAGGAGGAGACGATAACAGAGACTCGCCCCCCTCCTCAAAGCGACCACAATAGCTGCTTGTTCCCATTGCGATGAAACCAGCATTCATCTAATTCTGACGACTTTCTTTCTGTGTCTTTCCAGCTTCTCCCCTTATCGATCCGACTCATCAAAGGCTTCCCCATCCCGGTCACAACGCCTTCCCACCTCCCAAAGCAATTGCCGCAGTCCAAAATGCACGGGGGAATCGCTTACTCCACTGTACGTGGCACTGTAAATGCCGCCGCTTGCATTGCCCTTGACCATCTCGACGATGGGTCGGATCCCGGCAGCAAGATGAGGTCGAGGTTGAACGCAGTCAACAAAAGCCGAGGCGGAAATTCGAGCAAACGAGCAACGGCGGGCTTCAGCTGCTATGGCGCGCGGGACGGCGGTCGCTGGTCGGGGGCATGCAGAGCGTTTGGACCGTCGCCATAAGGCTTCAATCAATCAAGCATGAGGCGGCGAAAAGCTGGGGGCTCTTGGGCGGGAAAGCTGCGATAGCAAATTCGGCACGTCTGCGACGCGGTTCGAGGGGGGAGGAGACGCGATGGACGCGAAACCACTTTAACCTTGTGCTTGGTGGCCACAGCCTTTTGCGCTTTCCTGCCTGAGGCGCCACAGCTGCTTATCTGTCGCACCCTTTGTTTCCTTATCGATCTCGCTGTGCACAGTACAAGACAGGGAGCCCCACGTGATGCGGGTGTGGCTGGGGCGGCATTGGCATTGGAGGGGGAATTTGGGGCAGATTTTAGGTGTGGCTGGTAGCTCAGCTCAGCTCCAGTGTGGACGGTGCGAGACATGCAATGGCCAATCACCCTCGACCACAACTCCAGACCCCGACGATTTCCTGAGATCCGACGAGGCTGTCCAAGGCTGCGTCTCTATACCCAGGGCTGATCATACTGCTTCTACCGAGAGGCTCTCAGTGACCCTGCCCAATGCTGCGGATGCTGTGATTGGAGGCTGGGCAAGCAGAGGCAAGAGGCAATTCTGCATCGGACACGAAACCCCGTGGCAGCAACCAACGAACGACACCAACACCACACAAAGGGGGGGAAGGCAGCTCAACCGCCGAGACGGAACGGACGAGGCACTGCACGGGAGGACGACGACGACGACGACGGGAAAACGACGCGGTTGCCATCTGAATCTCCGGGCTCGGGCTCAGGCTCACGGACGCGAAAATGACGGAAATACTGCACAATGCCCCGATTGTGCTGGACAACGGCTCGGGCACCATCCGCGCGGGCTTCGCGGGCGAGGACCTGCCCAAGTGCTTCTTCCCCTCGTGGGTCGGCCGGCCGAAGCACCTGCGCGTCCTGGCCGGCGCGCTGGAGGGCGACCTGTTTATCGGCAACAAGGCCTCCACCGAGCTGAGAGGCCTGCTCAAGATCCACTACCCGCTGGAGCACGGCGTCGTGACCGACTGGGATGACATGGAGCGGATCTGGGAGTACGTGTACGGCGAGGGGCTCAAGACGCTGAGCGAGGAGGTTCGTCTTTTGTGTGTTGTGTGATGCTGCTGCTACGCGCGAGCAGCCGGTTTTCTGTGAACGACGAGACGGCGCTGACAAAGTCACCCACAGCACCCAGTTCTGTTGACAGAGCCTCCGCTGAATCCCCGGAGCAATCGCGACACGGCGGCGCAGATCCTGTTTGAGACGTTCAACGTGCCGGCGCTGCACACGTCGATCCAGGCGGTGCTGTCCCTCTACGCCAGCGGGCGGACGACGGGCATCGTGCTCGACTCGGGCGACGGCGTGTCGCATGCGGTGCCTGTGTACGAGGGCTTTGCCATGCCCAGCAGCATACAGCGCATCGACGTCGCGGGCCGAGACGTGACGGAGTATCTGCAGACGCTGCTGCGCAAGAGCGGCTACATCTTCCACACGAGCGCGGAGAAGGAGGTTGTCCGGCTGATTAAAGAGAGCGTGTCCTATGTGGCGCACGACCCGAAGAAGGAGGAGAGGGACTGGATCGGGGTGAAGCCGAACGAGAGCAAGTTTGCCGAATACGTGCTGCCAGACGGGCACAAGTTAAAGGTGAGTTTTGGTGATGCCCAGACTGGGTGTGTGAATGTTCGCGCACTGACTCTTTGGTAGATTGGCGCTGAGCGCTTCAGAGCCCCGGAGATTCTGTTTGACCCCGAGATCATCGGCCAGGAATATCCCGGCGTGCACCAGATAGTTGTGGATGCCATCAGCCGCACCGACTTGGATCTCCGGAAGTCGCTGTACAGCAACATTGTGCTGTCTGGAGGCAGCACGCTGACCAAGGGCTTCGGTGACCGACTGCTGACGGAGCTGCAGAAGCTGGCGGTCAAGGACATGAGGATAAAGATCTTTGCGCCGCCGGAGCGCAAGTATTCGACATGGATTGGAGGAAGTATCCTCGCTGGTCTGAGCACCTTCCGCAAGGTGAGTGCCCCCTTTTTTTCTTTTTTTCTGCTCTTTTCCCCCTCTCCTTCGATCAGCTGCAGGCTTGTAGGCGCGTCAACTAACGGCGAGACAGATGCTGGTGAGCATTGACGACTGGCATGAAAACCCGGATATTATCCACACGAAGTTTACATGATTTACGACATGGAGCGGGCGTATCGGCATAGAGGCGAGCGAGAGTCTTTGCATGTCTGCTGCTTTCTTTCTGGTTACGTACTATGAACATTTCTCATGAGGCTCACACGGCAGGTCTGCAGCTCTCCAGAAGAGGAGAAGGCTGGGAAATGGAACAACTAAGACCAAGGAAAATCAGAAAAGGGAAAAGAAAAAGAGAAGTGAAGACTGAGGGGTTCATGAGGTGAGGGGGCTTAGAGGGCTTTAGAGGTCGGCTCATGATGATTACGGAAAGTTGTTGGTGTACACTAATCTCTTCTCCTTTCACCTGTTATCATCGCGAAAGAGACAAGAAGTTGGCTTATGATACAAAAGATACGGGAGGATGGTGGTATTGATTTCTGTTTCGTGTTGTTTTGCTAGGAGCAAGCGAGCGGGCATTAGACGAGGGAGTTGTAGGGAGACTTTGTCTGATAGATGAAGGGAAAGCCTAATGATACCCCGATTTTGCAGTTGACGGATTTCTGCCTCCTGTTGAGTGATTGTCAGATGATGGATGAGTGACTTTGTGGTGCTTTTTGTTGAGTAGAAGTGGTCTCTTTCTTGTCTATTCTGTCTCTTTCATCGTCAGTTCCAACTCCGTTGACAGGATGTGATTCAGTGAATGAAAGGTTTGTAGACTGGTTGAGAGCAGAGGGAACAGTATCGCGCCCTCGTGACGAGCGAGGGCAAAACAAACATGGTTTCGTGGTCTAGTTGGTCATGACATTTCGTTAACAGCTTCGTACGTTGACACCACCGAAAAGGTCCCCGGTTCGAGCCCGGGCGAGATCATTCTTTTTTGGGGCCATTTCTCCTTTTTTCTTTTGCTGTTTAAAATACAGCTTCATTACGCTATTTGTGAGATCGTGCGAGGGGCTGAGCGAGGCGCTGTTGAGTTGTGCCATCATGTTGTGTAGATGTCTTCGCCGTCGGCGTTCTTGAAATGGGAACATTGTCGAGTCCCATAGGAGAGCAAGTGTTGAAGAGCCAGTAGAGTGTTTCTCATTGAGCATTACAGAAACCTAGTAGTATATCTGTTTTCTCCTGTTACTTTTTGAACCGATTAGAAGCACTGTTTAACTCCATCCGACAGCTTGCCGTGTCTTGTCCCGTCCATCCAAATCAATACCGAAACTCCAAATTCCCAAAATCCTAGTAGAAGCCCATAAACAAGGCGGGGGGTATAATCGTAGTAGTCGTAATCCATAGAATCCACCGCTTCCTTCTTCCTTGTCCATCCATCAATCACCCTTCTTCTACCAAGCCGCCCTCATCTGAGGTATCATTGGGGCCCAGCCTACTTGCGGGCAAACGCACCGCCAACGCGCGACGCCCACGCCTTTGCCTTTTCGCTCACCGAGCTGGCAACACTAGCAGCGCTCGAGACGCTGCTCCCGGCATCGCTCGTCTTGCGGCGCGCACCACCGCCGTAGACGTTGCCCGCGCCGCCGCGCCCGACGTGGCCGCGCTCCGGGTTGACCGGGCCCATGGACTCGAGGGAGCTCAGCAGGGCGGACTGCAGCTCGTCGGCCGGGTGGACGTTGCCTGCGCCGCCGATGCCAGAGAAGAAGCGCTGGTTGGGCAGGTGTCTGGGCTGTGTTGTTGATGAAGTTGTAGTAGTAGTTGTTGTTGTGGTTGTAGAGGCGGTCGAGGTTGCTGTGGAGGGGAGGGCAGAGGTGCGAAAGGTGTTGCCTGCGCCGCCGCGGCCGGAGCGGAAGTAGTTTGTCTGGGAGGGGGCAGATTCGGTGAAGATGTACTTGACGGGCATTGTGGCGGTTGTTGTTGTTGTTGTAGATGATGGTCTTGTTTGTAAGGTTGTAGGAATCGTGTGCTTCTGGTGGAGTAGTAGTAGGAGTGGTGTAGTTGAGGCTTGTTTATAGGTGAGCTCGTATGGGTTGGGTTGTGTGTATCGAGAAGAGTTGTTTTGATGAGTTGATCAAAGTGTAAGAGCAATGATGGATATCGAACGTTCTTGACGTTTATAGCTTGAAGCTCAGGTTGTCTGTGTCTGTATCAAGAGGATGATAATTCACTTCTTCAGCAGCAGGTCAAGAGCAGTCCCCACGATGGGCCCTCGCGCCTCTTATACGACGGCCCATCAAGGTGACACAGCACAACAAACCACAGCACAGCACAGGCAACCAGCGTATGTAATAGCGCCCCCCAGGGCCAGCCTCAAACCTTGCATCGCATACCTTAGAGTTCAGGGCAGTCACCAGACCCAGAGCCAGGGACTAGCAGCAGCAGAGTACGTAAAAACCAGGTACACTAATACAACGTCAAACCAACGCCGACAGACGAGAGAAAAAAATAAAATTTTCTTTCTTCTTTCGTCTTCCGCTCCAGCAACTAAGCTCCTTTCTCTCCTTCGTTTGCCCCTGGAGTTCTCCGCTCTTCCGCCCTGATTTTCCCTGGTGATCCAATTCTTTGCCCATGCATGCCGCCATCGAATCCACTTTCGAACCCCGTGCTCAGCAGACCAGGATTTTTCTGCTGCGCTTGTCTTCGGCCTCGGGGCTCATTTTCCCTGCTCTTCTTTTTTTTCTTTCGCAATTTTTTTCTTCTTCCCCCGCAAAACGCTATGCTGGAGAGGGACTGGGGCGATGGAGCTTCCTTTGGGTCAGGTCCCACTGAATTTCAAGGCTGGCGCTTCTTCTTCCAGCCACTCGCGTTGCCTTCAGGGCTGCGCAATTCCAGAAGAGGGGGGCGCCCCTCCCGTTGCGAGGATACGTTGCATCTACCTGCGCACTCATACCATTCAGAGACTTCTGTCAAGTACTTGTTAGGTACAACCGCTGCGATGCATCCTCCCAGGTGGCCAGATCCGAACGGAGCTCAGCGACTCGCCTGCCTGCAAGCGCCTTGCACCGGCTTTTTTCTTCTCTAACAACTCAGGGGAGCTACTAGGTCCGCTAAAGCTGATCAATGGCCAAGTTCCACCGTTCGGTGCCTCTGGTGACCCGATGGCGTGCGTCACGCGGGCCCTGGGCAGAGTTTGTTGTAGGTAATGGGAATTGCCTGGAACGGGTTCGGTGTTGCTCGTGGGGCGTTTCATTGGTTTCTCTTCGCTGCTGTCCAGCTTCTATTCTGATGAGTTGGCATTGAGGAGAGATGCGAGATGACATTTGAACATTGGCTTCATTTGGTTTGATGTGCAGCTCTTGTCAGGGGGTCAAGTATGGATTTGGTGACATCCAAGGAGGATCTGCAACGGGAACCACGAGGACATTGTGCTCGAAATAACACTTGTCTTCAACAGAGCTGCTTCTGAAAGCATGAACGACATTGCCAACAGTCGTGCTTTTTGGTGAGCTTCGGCGATGAGCCCATCCAACGACTCTGGTCGTTCCATACTCCATCATCTTCCCTCTATTTGACACAGACCACACCTTATGTAAGCCTTGTTGAGGGGAGAAGAACTGCACAGCAGGTGGCCCGACCAGCCAACGCCAGTGGCATCATCACCAGGTGCAATTGAGTCTTTTCTGCTGCTTCATCAGCTTGTCTATGCATTTTCCCCCCTTGCGGCATTTGGGCGTATTGTATGTAACTCTGCGCAACTTGCGTCATGAGCATGGCCACATGAGCACAACCCATGCCAGGGGCATTTCCTTTCATTCTATTTTTGCACCTTTCTCAATGTTGTAGAAATGGCTCTTTCTTCGCGGGAGATTCGTTCGCTGACATAATACTCTCTTCCCCTGGACCTTTCCACGTTGACCCCGTGTTTTCCTCCATTGGAGCGAAATGGCCTGGTGTGCCTGATACTGCGGAGATTTGCTCGTTGCTTGACTGAGACTGACATGTACAACCTGCAATACCACAAACTTCCAGATTGTCCTCGTCGCCATCACATCGGCTTCACCGCTCGCATATTGCCCATTGGCCATATCATTATGTTATTGCGCATTTTGCATCACGACGTTTGACGAGTATGGGATTTTCCCCTTGCATCCGACGACTTCAATTGCGAAATTTGCGCATATGCAGTGTATGACGTATCATCATCTGCGGTGATGGACAGGGGGGGGTTGGGAGCTTTCAACGGCGCGTCCTCCGAGCTCCGACGACGATCTTTACGGAGTGCTGATCCAGCGTCTTGCCGGCCGAGCCGCCATTCTACGGTGACGAGCTTCCATCATTGCGGAACGGACACATACTTCGAGTTCTCTGCTGAGGTATTATTATCGAATCAGATTTGGTAGAAGACCTGGTGTACACTGTCCTGTTGTACAAGTATATTCGTCTTTTATCCTAGACGTTTCCTTCCCCCCTTTCCTCTGCAACATTGAAGCCTCGACCACGGAAAATCGAGATTTATCCTGCCCATCTAGCAGACGATAAAAGCAAAAACAGAAAAGACAATGCTAGATGATCCCTAATAGCACATCCGCCAACGCCAGATATCAGATGGTAAAGTGATCCAGTCCGCCGCCGCCCCCCTTGATAGCCAACCGGAACACCAGACGGAAGGGCTGTCCGACTAACCATTGGCCGCGACTCCGTCATATTTTTTGATCATGGGAAAGAACAAGAACGAAAAAAAGTCAAAACAGGGAAGCTCAGGCACCGATGCTCATCCAGGTGAGCGCCGTACACAGCGACCCAATGATGATAATGGTGACGATACCCGCGCCGGCCTTGTCGCCCGCCGTCACCGGCGTCTCCGGCCTCTGGAAGCTGTTGGGCTTGCTGCCCGCGTTGGGGTTGCCCTTGGACGTGCCGCCCGAGTCGCCCGTGACGGGCACGGCGGCGTCGCCAATGAGCAGCGACGACACGGCGCCCACGACGTTCATCTCCTGGCCGGCGCCGGTCCTACCGTCGTACTTGCCCGTGTTCCACTTGAAGCCGCACTGCCGTCCCAGCGCCCCGCCGGTGCACTGCTTGATGGCCGCCTCCGTCGACGTCTTGAGCACGGGCAGCACCTTGGGCGCCATGAAGGGCGCCAGCTGCGTCATGGTCGAGTACCAGCGGTGGATGTAGCCCTTGAACGACACCATGTCCGTCGTGCACGTGCCGACGCCCTCGCACGACGGCTCGTACGCGATGCCGTCCGGGAAGAAGGTCTCGAGGCCGTGGTCGACCAGCTTCTCGAGCCGAGACTTCCACGTGTCGCTGCCGGTCTGCTGGGCGGTTAGCCTTGGATGCTTGGGTTGACAAGGAAAAGTATCAAGAGAAAACGTACGTGGTTGTACATGTAGGCCGCCCCCAGAGTCCACACCGCGTTGTTGTACGAAAACTCGGCCTTGTTGATCTGCGTGCAGTTGTTGGACACGTCGGCGCCGTCGTAGATGGCGTAGTTGTCCTTGTTCAGGAACCCGACGCTGATCATCCAATCCCAAGTCTTCTCGGCCCAGTCCGAGTACGTCGTGTTGCCGGTGTATCGAGCCAGGCGTGCGCCCAAGTTGAAGAAGCAGCCATTGGCAATGCCTGATAGAGATATATGTGTTAGCCCGCCATCACCGTATACATCAACCCTCGCAAAACCCGGCGTTTCGCCCGCTTACTGTTCTTGTAGCTGTATCCCGGGTTGGTGGGAGGAATCTGCCAGCGAAGGCCCCCGCCGCACGTGTCGTCATGGCGCTCGGGACTGGCCTGCGTGTTGAAGACACCCTGGGCGAGGGCCAGCCACTGCGGCTTGTCGGCCGGGGGGTCTGGGAACTTCTCCTCGGCGGCCAGCATGGCCGTCATGCCCCAGAAGCCCTGGTCGTCGTTGCCCAGGGACAGCGTGACGTTGGGCGGCTGGAAGTCGTCGTCGGGCCCCGTCTGCCACTGGATGGCCTGGATCGTCAGGTCGTTGTACGTCGTGTCGCCGGTGAGGTACCAGTAGTCGATGAGCGTCCCCCACATTGCGCCGCCCTCCCACCAGTAGTAATCGCCAGCAGGAGGAGGCCCGGGCAGGATGCCGGGCGTCTGGCCGGATTCATTGCCGTGGTAGTACTGGAGCATGTCCCAGGCCACGGTGGCTGCTGTCTTTTTGATGTCGCCTAGTAGTGAGGAAGAGAGAGGAGGCAGAACGAGGTCAGCCACAGGTCATCATCAGTAACAGAATCAGAACGGGAGGAAGCTCACTGGTTGATGCGATGGAAAACGGGCTTTGCTGTGCGACGGCGACATTTGCCGCGGCTACGAGGGCAGCCAGGGCGCCCGGCCGAACGAAGGATCTCATGCTGGCGATGCCAGGTTCTGGGGGAAAGGGTTGGTGTAGTGGACAGAAGTTGAAGTGTCGTCAAAGCGCCCAACGCAGTGAATAAAGTCCCCACGTGAGCGCGACTTGGAGCAGGCGAAACAAGGCGACGATGACAACAGGCGAACGTGGTCGATGCAATGCGCTGCGATGCGATGCGATGCGATTCCGTGAATGGGTGGATAAGCGGTTGCGTCAGATGCTCGAGCGGGTTTCAACGAGGGAAATCGATAGCGAGCGAGAGAGGAGGAAGCGAGAGTCGACGGAGAGGCGGGAGATGCTCCGCTGCTGGGGTGATGTCGCGACGGCGAGGCGTGTCGCTGTTTTTCGCGAAGCAGAGGAGTGATGAAAGAATGGATATTGGGAACGTTGGAAAAGAGAGAAGTGAGGTGACGTGAAGTGAAGCGGCAAAACCAGGAAAGACGGGTAAAGAAAGCGTACAGTAGTCAGTGGACAGTACTGTAGAGAAAGAAAAGAACGCAGGATAACGTCAAGAAACAAGGGGGGTTTCCGCAAGTCAGTGCTCGAACTTGTTGCGTGTGTGAGTGCGTTGCCGCAGGGCCGGTTTGGTTGGATTCCGGGCTGCTGCTTCGTTACAGGTTTCTGGAGAAGTCCAGTCTTTGGGTGAGAATAAACTGGAGCGGTGGCGCAAAAATTGGTGATGGGGCTGGGCGCTAGGAAATACTATCAAATGGATACAATGCCGGGACACGAAGTTGACAGACTCTGTTAGGACTGGCATCTGGCATGTTGCTGCGGGTTACAATGTATTGATGACTCGGCACTGCAGAGACGCGCGCAAGGGATACGCATGAGACTGTAGAGCATGCCAGGCCTTGGACTTGAGGCTGGGGGGGTGGCCGGGTAAATGCGTCGAGAGGCTGCTGGTATGCGAGGTCGATGCTTCATGTTGATTGCCTCGATCGAGGTAATTGTTGGAGTGCAGCCAACGGGAAGCTGTATTTGAGGCCTCATTCATTCGAAAGAACATGAAATCGGAGAGCTTGTTTTTTTCACGGAGTAAGAGCATCAATAATATGTCTATCTATCTACAGGTTGATGACATTGCATCCATGGAGTTGAGAACCTTGCAGTATGTACCTAGGTAATAGAAGCGCCGAATCTGGCAGCTGAGACGACGCAGTCCGGAATGAGGGGAATAGCGAATACGACCAGCCGCAGGCAGTGCTTCGTACTCAGATGATGAGATGCTAGTATGAAATAAATCACTGCAGATTCATCAGATGCAATTCTACCTCGTAGAAGGTGCGCCTTCAGTCCATCCCATATCAATGCAGATAGCTGCGGGTTGATGATCGGTTCGTCCATCATTCCGGGGTGCATGGATTGGCCGCCTATTTTTGGATACGCCCGTGGATGCTCGTATGCAGCAGCGACAACAGATGGACGTCCCGGCAGTAAGCACGACATGCTGTCTTCCGTCACAATCACGGCATCAAAACGCCCTCTTGTCAGCAGTTGACGAACCTCCACCCCATTCAGAGTCAATGTCGTCGAACTGATCATTGACATCTGCCCAAGCACAACCCCAGCATGATCGCATCTCTTGGCCCGCTGATCCAAGCCGCTGCCACGCGATCCCGCCAGCTCGATTCACCCACCTGATTTGCTGCCCGCCGACTCCCGCCTGCTTGGCGCTTCCAGCCCCAGGGCCTGTTGACCCGCCCAGCTTCAGGGGTTCCTGCGCCTCTAGCCGTCGTTGGACATGGAATTTTCTGGTCTGTGCTCGTCAATGGCCAGCCCTGTGGCTTGTTGGCGCCGAGTTGCTGGTGCGGTGCGAGTCGTGGGAACATGGCAAAAGGTGCCTTACCTTGACCGGAGCTGAGAAGAAGACGCACTGGTACATGTAATTTGATCTTGCTCTGTGCTTGTATCTGAATAAGCATGGATTAAAGGCAAAAGTGCAGATTGAAACTGTTCGACAGGCTTGCAATGCAAGTACTGTTAACCGCAACGGCATAACAATGCTGATGATGGCATTGACAGACCAACAACCAGCCCACGTCTGAAATTGCAGCATTTCTGGCCCCCCATTTTTGACCCGAAAATCCTCGCGAGTTTCGCATGCCGGTGGCCGTTCCAGAACCTGCCGGGCCGCCGATAATCCGGTCGCAGGCCAGCGGCGCCAATCATCGTGGGGCCCCTCTGACGGCAGGGGTCTCGAATTGGAGACGTGTCCAGCTTAATCCATTGAAGCAATCACTGCTCTTCATCGAAAACCCGGGGCCTCGCATGAACTGCATTGCGCCGCTGCCCGCCACGTCGTCAAACGGTCTTGGTTGAGGCCGACTCTCGGTTCCGAATCTGCGCGCGCCTGCATTGCATCCGATCGAGCTGCTTGTCGGCACGGTGCAGCCGCTCTGGAATGACGGTTGCGACTAGTAGCAGCAGTATCAAGCTGTAGCTCGGCCACTTTCACCATGGATAGCTACGACAAGCAGGGGCTGAACGAGGACGACTTTGGCGCAAAGGGCAGCATCGTCAGCGCCTTTGATGCATTCCGTACGACTTGGCCCTCCGAGATACTCTAGCTATATACCTATTTGTTCATCAAGCACCGAGGGATTGGTCCTGTGCTAACACATCTCATATACAGCCAAGGCAAAGCCTCAGTATGTGACGAGGACGGCGGGCGGCGGCAAATGGACCGTCGCCATGCTGCTCGTCTCCAGCATCTTCCTGTGGTCCGAGATTGGCCGCTGGTGGCGCGGCGCCGAGCACCACACCTTTGCCGTCGAAAAGGGCATCGGCCACGACATGCAGGTCAACCTCGACATCGTCGTCAAGATGAGCTGCGGCGATCTCCATATCAACGTCCAGGACGCCTCTGGCGACCGCATCCTCGCCGGCGACAAGCTGACCCGCGACGCCACCAGCTGGGAGCAGTGGGTGGACGCAAAGGGCGTGCACCGCCTGGGCAAGAACGAGAACGGCAAGCTGGACACGGGCGCCGGCTGGCACGGCGCGCACGACGAGGGCTTTGGCGAGGAGCACGTCCACGACATTGTCTCTCTCAGTCGCAAGAAGGCCAAGTGGGCCAAGACGCCCAAGCCGAGGGGCCGGCCGGACAGCTGCCGCATGTACGGCAGCCTGGACCTGAACAAGGTGCAGGGCGATTTTCACATTACGGCCCGAGGCCACGGCTACAGCGGTGTTGGCGGCCACCTCGACCACGACAGTATGTGTTGCCATCTGATCTCTTCGTCTCGAGCCTGACCTCTAACTTTGTGTGCCTCAGAATTCAACTTTTCTCACATCATCTCGGAGATGTCGTACGGCCCCTTTTACCCATCGCTGGTCAACCCCCTCGACCGCACCGTCAACACGGCCATTGTCCACTTCCACAAGTTCCAGTACTACCTCTCCGTCGTCCCCACCGTCTACATGACCAGCAACCGCATCGTCAACACCAACCAGTACGCCGTCACGGAGCAGAGCAAGACCATCTCGGACCACCAGGTGCCCGGCATCTTCTTTAAGTACGACATCGAGCCCATCATGCTGAGCGTGGAGGAGACGCGCGACGGCTTCTTCGCCTTCTTGCTCAAGCTCGTCAACGTCTTCAGCGGCGTCATGGTGGCGGGCCACTGGGGGTTTACGCTGAGCGACTGGGTGCGCGAGGTCATTGGCAAGAGGCGGCGGAGCAACGGCGGCATTGGCATGTTGGGCAACAAGCACGAGTATGACGATTAGGGGTAGCTGTTATTGAGTTGGAAGCAGTGTATATGGGTTCAAAGCTCAGCTTGGGTTACAGGCGTAGTTGGTTCATGGTTTTGTTTTGCGATTCCTTTTTGGCATTGTTACTCGGAAGATTCACAAAGCCGCAGCTTGTATATAAATGGAATAGAACGGGGCTCTACATGGAATAGAATGGGGCTCTGTTCACTAGATCCTCCATGTTGATCTCATTGATAAACGGCGGCTGGCCAGTCCATGGTGACAGTGTTCCTGGGCTCACCTCGGCATCTGGAATTCTCCGTTGAGCTATCATCTGTGAGCTGCAAGGGACAGGCCATGTACTGTATGGCACAAGCGCCGGCTTTCCGAAAGGCTGATTGATTGACACGCTGGTGATTGACATGGAAAGATGGAAATCTTCGGCAGTTGTGCTCAAGCTGGGACCGACCGGCGGGCGTATCGGGATCGGCCGAAAGTGGCGCCATTGACACCCGAGTACTCCATAATAGGTGAAAATCTCGAAATTTGGCAGTTCCTTGATCCGGTGAATCCATCCCCAAGGAAAATATTGATGCCCTGGCATTTGAGCATGCAGCTTATTGCATGAACATGAAGATGAGACGAGAGGAGAATCATGGTTCAGCGATTTCAGGTCTAGCTTCAACCTGGTGGGCTGAGTACGGGAGTAGACGGAGCTATGACGACATTCCGCTTCGCCCTTTTCCCCCCCCCCCTCTCATCCACCACTTTTTTTTTTTCTTGTTCCCGCCTGATCCCGCCCTGCCCGCCTTGATTTTCCTTCTTAGTGTTGTCACTGAGGCTTCAGGCACCGGGTCGTGAGTGGGCGGGCGTTTTTGTTAGGTCCTTGGAACGTGGAAGAAGCGCTGAGATGGGGGAATTTCTCTTCTGATCTAGTTGCGGGAATGGCTTGACCGTGGCGGCGGGATGGGGGTGGAGGGGATAGGTTTGGGCACCTGAGCGCAGCTGGATGCTGTCCAACACCATGGGCTAGGTGCTTGAGGTTCCTATTGCGTGCCTGGTTCGTGAGGTTGGGCGCAGAGGAGAAGCACGGCATATGCCAAGAGGGGCGGCACAGGAGTGGATAGACGACAAAAAGAAGGCGGTTAGTTAGGTGTGAATGGAAGGACAGGGTGGGAAGTGCAGTGAGGCTGAGGCGGTGTCACTGCATCTATTCGCATGTGCTGTGCTGTGTTGAGAAGAGACGAAGGGGGGGTGTTCGTTCGTTGCGTCTCTCTCTGTCGCAGCAGCGGAATCTGCGAGAAAGCTCTGCAAACCAACCGATCTCACCGTCAACCCTTCATGCTAAGAGCCCAACAAGAGCCCAGCCAGGGGACCCCCGACTTAGACTCTCCCTCGTGAGATGCAAGAATGCAGCAGAATGAGCGCGAGCCTGCGGCCTTCGGGGTGGGAAGAAAAGGGCCCCGCGCCACACTCGCTGCCGCTTCTGCCTGGTCACAAGGCGGTGCTCATTTATGATACATGTAACTTTGCAGGTTCATGCAGGTGACCAAGCCGGTTGATGGGCTGGGCTGGGCTTGGAGAGGGGGTGGGAAGAGAAGTGATCTAGCAGGTGTACCGTGTTGGGGGGCACTGTGGAAAGATGAGGATGAGGTTGAGAATGCTGGTGGTTATGGCGATCGATCATTCGGTGGTGCAGAAAGAAGAAGGATAATAGGGAAAGTGAGGCTATCGAGAGATGGTCCGACAGGCGGGACAAAACAACACGGCATCGCAACATCTTCATATCCACAACTGCTGTCGGCAACAACAACGACAACATCAACCGCGAGAGATGCCGGAACTGCCAGCGACAGGGAGCATCGCCGACATGACCCGGGCTCAGAGCCGCCCGGGCATCTTCTCGCAGCTTCGTCGCGCCTTTTAGCCCTGCCAGGGCCCTGTCTAGCCTCCCCGTTAGCATGGTTCACAAGGCCTCTCTGCCAGTCAGCCCGGCTGTCCACCCCTCCTCGCTGCCTGTCTCTCTTGTCTCTTGCTTTCAGGCCATTCTCCCTCCCCAATGAAACATCGTCATCAGCTGCCCACTCTTCGCAGAGACCGAGAGAGACAGAGAGAAGGAGGCCCGCTATTGGTACTGTCCTGACGTTATCCTGCATCGTCTTCCCCCCCGTTGGTGCCGCCCATTTCGACGCTCGACACCCAAAGGAAAGGCCCTATTACTGTACATACAGGCAGGGGTTCCGCGGCCTTCTGCGACTCTTCTGCGTCATATTCTCTTCCCTCCCCTTCCCTTCCCACCACTCGATTTCGCGGCTCGCCGTATTTACCCCTCCTTGTTTGTGCTTTTCTTCAGCCTCCGGAGCATCCTATACTGTATTGACTGTGCTGCCTCTGGCTGCCTGGCTGCCTTTCAGTCAGTTTCTCCCCGTCTCATCGACTTGGTCCATATATACGTATATACTTACATGCCCAGCAGATCGCATCTGAGTGACGTCTACGGCAACAGCGGCAGAAGCGGAAAGATCAGACTAGACACTGTGAGAGCGAGTAGAAGGTGACAGAACGACAGAGAGAGAGCGCGAGAGCGAGCGAGAGAGGACGTCAGGCTGTGTTGGGCTCGAGAAATGGCCGACTATAGAACCACCCGGGTCTATCGAGAGCGCCGCGACAGTGAGTCTGACGACGAGCGATTCAAGGCCACCACCGTAACCCGTTACAAAGTCAACCAGCCGCGCGTCGAGCGATACGACCGCACCGAGAAGTTTATCGAGATGGACGACGAGCGACGCTCGCGCTACTCGGGCCCTGCCAACGACTATGTCGACTATGAGCGCCGGGACCGCGCCTACGTCCCGGACCGCCCTCGCTCGGCCCTCGACGTCGAGGCCGACCGCAGCCGCACCGTCTACTACGAGCGCGACGTCGAGCGGGACCGCGACTGGGAGCGCCGCCCTCGCCACCACGAGGACGACCTCCGTGTCGAGAAGAGGGTCGAGGAGCGCTTCGACGACGCCCACGGCCACGAGGTCGAGCGCTACCGCAAGGAGACGGAGTACTACCACGAGCCCGAGCGCGGCTCTGCCCCCGTCGTCGTACGCCAGCGCGCCCCGGACCAGAAGATCATCGTCCAGGAGGCGCCGCCCCAGCAGATTGTCATCCCCCGCCAGGAGCCCAACATCATCGTCCTGAGGGAGCGCGAGGGCGAGCGGGACGTCGCCCGCGTCCCCTACGACGAGGAGTACTACTACCGCCATGAGCGCCGCGAGGTCGGCGCCCCCAAGGGCGACCGCCGCATAGGCCGCCGCCGCGACGAGTACCACAGCGACGACGACGACTACTACTACTCCCGTCGCACCGTCCGCCGCGACCGCAGCCAGAGCTCGGATCACCACAAGCGCCACCTCGCCGAGGGCGCCCTTGCCGGCGCCGGCATCACCGCGCTGCTCTCCAGCCGCCCCAACGAGTACGGGGAGATTCCCGAGGGCCGCGGCAAAAAGGTCCTCGCCGGCGCCGCCCTGGGAGCCATCGGCACCGAGGCCATCCGGCGAGCCCACAGCGCCTACGAGGACCGCTACGGCGACGGCGAGGAGTCCCCCGACCGCCACTCCGCCCTCAAGAAGGGCCTGGGGATTGCCGCCGTCGCTCTGGCTGCCGCCGGTGCCGTCAAGTATCACCAGGCCAGCAAGGCCGAGAAGGAGGAGAGGCGTCGCGGCCGGAGCCGGGGCCGAGAGTACTACTCCTCCGATGACGAATACTCGTCCTCACGCTCGCGCTCGCGCCGACCCAGCCGCAAGCGCAGCCTCTCGACCCTGGCCAAGGCCGCCGTCGGGACGGCCGCGGCCGCCGGCCTTGTCAAGCACTTCCGCGACAAGTCCAAGTCGCGGTCCAAGTCGCGGCACAGGAGCCGGTCCCGCAGCAAGTCGGTGCTTCGACGCGGCGCCGAGATTGCTGCCGGCGCCGCCGCCGCTGGCATAGCCGGCAAGGTGTGGAAGGACCACCACGACAAGAAGAAGGAGAGAGACGCGTCGACGTCTCGGGGATACAGCGACGATGATCGCGACTATGACAGGCGTAGCTCCGTCAGCAGGAGCAGGAGTAGGAGCAGGTCGAGAGCCCGATCCCTTTATTCCGAGGCCGCGGCTGATCCTGGGCTAGGCTTGATTGAGTACGGGCATGACCCCCTACCACCCGATCCGCGCTCTCCCACCGGCCAGGGCTACGAGTCCGAGGCCGAGGAGAGGCGCCGAAACCGACAGAGAAGACGGAGAGACCCATCATCATCCTCGGAATCCGACGACGACAACAGGAAGCGAAGCAGGAGCAGGTTGCGAGACTTGGCGGCCGCGGGCGCCGCGGCGGCGGGCATCAAGGAGTACAAGGACCGCAAGGACAGGGAGAGGAGAGACGAGGAGCGGCGGGAGGAGAGACGAGACGAGCGGAGGGAGGAGAAGAGAGAGGAGAGGAGGGAGGACAGAAGAGAGCGACGGGAGGAGGAGAGGCGCTCGAGGGAGCGTGATGAGCAAGGACGACGTGAGCAATGCCCCCAGCCCAAGACCCAGACCCAGCCCAAGACCCAGACCCAACCCCAAGCCCAGACCCAGCCCCAAGCACCTTCATAATTGTCACGCAAGCAACCGGCCGTCTCCAGACGATGACTTACTCTTGAGCTTTGCTAGCAGGCTACGGCGAGGTCCCCCCCACCAACGGTGGCTTCTTCGACCAGGGCAGACCACACTCGCCCCCAACTGCTTCCGGCGGTGCCTACTATCCCCCTTACCCCGTGACTCCGGGCTCGAGCACGCCCGCGGGCGGACCTCCTCCTCCTCCTCCTCCAGCGGGCGGACCCCCGACCAGTATTCCCCCTCCCGTTGGCGCTCCGCCGCGGGAGCACACCTACACGCCGTACACTGACCCCAGCGTGCCGCCGCCCCGTGAATATCAGCCTTACGTACCTCAAGATTATCACGGGTATGTGCCTCCGCCGCCGCCTGCTGGTCCTCCGCCGCCGCCGGGACCGCCGCCCGTCAACTCGTCGATGGGCCCCGGCTACGCACCTCCGCCGGCCGGTCCGCCACCTTCGGGCAGGGTCCCTCCACCGGGGCCTCCACCTCCCGGACCAGCGGTGGGCGGCAGCGGCTTCCCGCATGATCAAGTGAGTGACCTCTCCAGAAGCGAACGTCTGCCAGATGATGATGACAATGGTGGGCAACCTGAGGGTGCGTCGGATCGTACAACTTTCTCCCTCGGGGCTATCTGAGCCAGGGTCCACGAGTAGATCATCTCAAGGCTAACACGTAAAGTAGAGACCGTAAACTCGCTCAAGCAGCTGCCGCCGCCGAGCATCGAGATCCCGCCTCCGGGGTTCCCCGTCCGCACTAGGAGGAAGTCCGTGTCGTTTGGGCCGCTTTCTCCGACGAGCGAGAAGACGATGATTCGGCACAAGCAGGAGCACGACGTCAAGCAGTCCGAGTCGGAAGCTTCCGCGTCCGAGGACGAATGGAGCGACAGGTATCGCGACAACCAGTTCAAGCGGTCGAGCGGCCATCGTCGGCAGTCTTCCGACACGACGCATGACCGCTCGCCGAACCGCGATGGGGAGAGTAGGCGGCGCAGGCGGAGGCACCATGACGACTCGGATGACGACGTGGAGGTCTTGCCGGACAGGTTCGATTCGCACGGGAGGCCGTTGGACGGGAGTAGCAGCAGCAGGAGGAGCCGCTTGGTGACGAGGAGCGGGGAATTTCATCGGCCGGCGCAGCGGCCGGGGGAGATGGAGGTGCATGGAGGGTGGCAGCTTGGGGGGACGGACCCGGAGCAGATTGAGAGGCTGGTCAGGACGGTGACGGGGGTGCTGGAGGGGCGAAAGAGCTGGGTGAGCGTGATTGGGGAGGTGCTTGGCGGTGATGTGCTGCCGCAGCTGGCCGGGCCGTTGGCCGGGCCTTTGGCGGGGGTGATGCAGGCTGTTGAAGGAAGGGGGAGGGATGATGATGATGATGATGGGTTGAGGAGGAGGAGGAGGCGGAGGTGAGGGTGGTGAGGGTGGTTGATGGGTTAGGATGATGATGACGACATGTGTTGCTTTTCTTGCTTTTCTGGTTTTCATGTTTTTGTTACGACTGATGATCTGTTAGTTGATATACGGGACGAGAGATGATGGATGATTTTACGTGTTTGTTTTTGCGTTTGTCTTGATGAAGTTTGATATAGAAAAGAGCGGTGCTTAATGTTGATGAATGATGTCTATGAAGATGTGCGGGTTGAATCTTGGTGAAAAGTGAGGGTGGCTTGACATGGGGTGTGTAATCATGAGATAACGAGACGTCCTTGCTTTATGTGACGGCTGGCTTTTGTGTAGGCTCCCTTCATTATCTGCCTCTCTCGAAGAAATAGTTCACTTGATGTGGTTTTACTCTAATTCCTTCTTGCATTTCCAGTTTATCTCAGTTTTCCTAACCTTAAACTCTACCAAATGATTCTTTTCTCTCTTTTCCTGCCTCTTTCATTCACGAATGGTGCAGTATCGATTATAGTGCATGTATTGCGGACTGATTGATACTAGGTATGAAGCTGGTTATCAGTGTAGAAGCTAACCTATAATTTGGCCTACAATGCAGTCTGCAATTATTAACACGAGATGAAACCCCGGATTTTGGTCATGCTCAAATCAAATAGCTTAATATTTTGAGATCAAAATTTCATTTTGTTATGTCTTCTTTTGTATTAAAGCTAGTTGCGACATTTTTCATGAGTCCCAGCAAAGCCTGGACAAACCCCCATTTCCCCCGCGTAATCGCCCGCTCTAATCCCACAGCGCTGCCCTGAACAAAACAGATGTCCGCACAAATCTCAACAATCAAATACTTTATATCAGCCATATCAATACAAAAGAACACTCCATGTATTGGTAGAACAGACAAATCAATTGCTCGCCAGCTCAGCCTCTAGGCATCCTCCAAAAAAGGTACCACAAGTGAATCAAGCTTGGCGGCCAAGGCAGCAGGATGACTGCGCCGCCCTCTTTGGGCTGAGCTTTTGCAGAGGACACATTCCCTTCAATATTCAGGTTTGAACAAAGTGTCAAATATTGGAAACGATATTCAAAAGCCGTCCTAATTGCCACTTGTCCAGTACACACAATTTGTCTGGTCTCGTCTGTCTCGTCTCGTCTCGCGAAAGTGACGTGTTAATACCTAACCTATAAAGCATCAAGGATCAAGGTCAAGAATACAGGTGCCTAGCAGGCAAACAACAGTCAAATATACGGTGAAGCCCAGCCTCAGTCATCACTTCATCCATTCAATACACGCTATATAAACCACACCGAGCAAACAATCTACCAAGACTCAACATGCTCTCCAGACTCTGGAAGTCCATCTCATCGACACCCAAAACGCCCGCCAAAATGTCCGGCTTCGTCAGCGCAGACTACTCCTCCAACCCCGTCGACATCCCCGACACCTTCCTCACCGCTCCGCCCTCCGAGCCCGTCACCCTCAGGCCCGTCCCCTGGAAGGACTCGCCGCTGCCCGAGTACGCCAAGTGCAAGGCCTGGATCCTCGACAACGTCCTCTCACCCGAAGAGTGCAGCCAGTTGATTGCCTACGCCGAGGCCTCGGCGCGGCGCGAGAAGCCGGACGATTCGCCCTGGAGGCCGGCTCTCATAAGCGTCGCTCCCGGCGTGGAGACCAAGGCTCCCGGCTACCGCAACAGCGACCGCATCATCTGGGATAACCAGCTGCTCGTGGATCGTCTGTGGGACCGCTGTGCGCAAGCAGAAGGGCTGCAGGAGCTCATTGCCACAGCCCCTTGCACAAGGCCTGATTACAATCGCAACAGGAAGGGAACGTGGAAGTTTGAGCGTCTGAATGAGCGGATGCGCTTCCTCAAGTATACTCCCGGCATGTTCTTCAGGGGTAAGCGGACCCTCAAGCCCTTGTTTATGCGAAGCTAACTGCTCAGCGCACTGCGATGCTTCATTTCGACCCGACACCACCGATGGATCCATCCTCGAGACGTACTATACCGTGCATCTCTACCTCAACGACAAAGGCCTGGTCGGTGGCGCGACGGCCTTTCTCTCGCGTGACAGGTCGAAGCGCCTAAACGTGAATCCCAAGGCGGGCAGCGTCCTCATCTTCCAACATCCTATGCTGACGCACGAGGGAGCGGAAGTGCTCGAAGGCACCAAGTATACCATGAGAACGGAAATCATGTACCGTTGGGAGGACGAGGCCTAAGCTGTGACCGGGGTTGGAGCGCCTTGCCCCTGATTGCCACCACATGTATGTAGTAGCTCAAACAACGCGAATGACAAGCAATGACTCATGCTCATCGCCCCTTCTTGGGCATCTTGCGCTCCTCCAACGCTTCAATGTCCTTCTTCTTGTGAAAGTGAGGCGCCAGCTCTGCCAGCCATGCGGCTTCGATGGGCATCACGCTGCGCATGTACTCCTTGGTTGTCTGCACCAGCTCATAGTAAATCACCGTCTTCTCGGGCGGGTCGACCGACATCAGCACGCTGCTCGGATGGATCCACACCGTCGTGTTGTTCTTGAAGGTGCGGTAGCTGTCGCCGCTCTTCTGCAGCCGCGCCGCGTTGGGGAAGAAGCCGGCCGTGATGGCGCGCTTGATGGGCCGTAGGTTGTTGGCGCCACACGTAGAGGGGGCGACCTCGACACGCTCGCAGAGCTTGGCCAGCTGGTCTCGCACGTCGCGGGCGCGCGTCAGGGACCGCTGCTGCAGAAAGTTCTCCTTGGCCCAGATGGGCGAGAAGCCGCTGTCGACCCACTGATTCCAGATGTTGAGCAGCGTGATGTGGTCGCCGCCCTCCTTGACGGTGAAGCGGTTGCGGGCGCTGTCGGCGTGGATCTTCTTGTCCTTGGGCCGGAAGAAGAGGGCAGACGCTTCGCCAAGCATGGAGACGATGGACAGAACCTCCTCGACGCAGCCCTCCTTGTCGGCTGCCAGCACGGCCTTTGCCAGCATGGGGTCGGTGGGGAACTCGGCCATCTGGCGGCCAATCTTGGTCAGCTCGCCCTTGTGGTTGAGGGCCTGGAGGGCGAAGAGCTGGTTCAGAGCTCCGATGAGCGTCTCCGTCGGGGGTGGATCCATGAACTCGAAATCCAGTAGCTCGTTGATGCCCAGCGACTTGAGCTGCAGCACGACACCGTTGAGGTTTGTTCGCTGGATTTCCGGCAGCGGTGACTCCTCCATCTCGTTCATGTAGGCAAACTTGGTGTAGAGTCGGAAGCATTTGCCCGGGCCTACACGTCCAGCACGACCACTTCGCTGGTTGGCGGATGCTCGAGAGCAGGGGACGACGACCAGGTTCGACATGCCAGTTGCTGGGTTGTAGACATTCTCCTTGACGTAGCCGGGGTCGATGACATAGACAATGCCGTCAATCGTCAGACTTGTCTCGGCAATGTTGGTCGCCAGCACCACTTTGCGGGCGCCCTCCGGGGTAGGTTCGAAGATCTTGGCCTGGAGTTCTGACGGCAGGTTGGCGTAAATGGGGCAGATGACGAGTTCCTTGATCCTGTTTCCTAGCTTTTTCGCAGTCTCTGCAATCTCCATCTCGGCGGCTTCAATCTCGTCTTGTCCCGTCAGAAAGATCAGAATGTCGCCCTTGCCCTGCGTGGTATGGATCTGGAAGACGGTCGTGATGGCGGCTGCCAGGTAGTTGGCCTCTGGCGCAGGCGTGTAGTAAATGTCGACAGGATACCGTCGGCCGGGGATGTTGAAGATGGGGGCGTCGTCAAAGTACTGCGCGAACTTCTCGGCGTTCATGGTGGCAGAGGAGATGAGCAGCTTCAGGTCTTTCCGCTCTCGTGCCAGGTCTTTGACCAGGGCCAGCAGAATGTCTGTGTGCACCGTCCGCTCGTGGGCCTCGTCAATCATGATGGCCGAGTAGCCTGCCAGGTCGGGTTCTGTCATGAACTCTCGCAGCAACATGCCGTCCGTCATGTACTTGAGTATCGTCTTCTCGCTGGAGCAGTCTTCAAACCGGATCGAATAGCCGACCTCATGGCCGAGCTTGACACCGACTTCGTCGGCAACACGCGCCGCCACACTCATGGCGGCTACTCTTCGTGGTTGCGTGCACCCGACCTTCATGCCGTTCTTGGTGTATCCGGCCTCGTGGAGATACTGGGGCAGCTGCGTCGTCTTGCCACTGCCCGTCTCACCCACGATGACGAGGATCTGGTACTGCTCCAGAGCCTGCAAGAACTGCTCCCGGTACTGGTAGATGGGCAGGCTCTTCCGCGTTTCCTGGATGGACAGGGCCTTCTTCTCCGCCGCCTCGATCTGCGCCTCCAGAAACTGCTGCTCCTTGGTCAGCGTCTTGCGCTCGCCGGGCATCCGCGAGTCCAGGCTCCACTGGATATACTGGGCGTCGTCCAGCACGTAGTCGTAGTCCTCGTTCTCGCGCTCCCGGCCCTGAATCTGGGCCTTGGCCTTTGTGGTCTGCTCCCGCTCCCACTCGTCGTGCTCGGTGACAAACTTCTCCTGGCCGTACTCGTCCCGCTCGACGTGGCGCTTGTACAGCGCCTCCTCCTTCTTCTTCTGGTCCAGCTTGCCCTTCTCGGTGATGTAGTCCTCGGGCATCACGTAGCCATTCTGGTGGTCGTCGATCCTCAGCCGCTCCTCGGCCAGGCGCAGCAGCTCTCTGTTCTTGGCAAACTCTGCCTTTTCCCGCTCCGACAGCCGCACGCCGCTCCTCAGCTCCTCCGTCTCCTCGGCGACCTGCTTCCTCAGCAGAGCCAGCCGCTCCGCCTCGCGCTTCTTGAGATACTCCTGGCGCGACCTCATGCGGCTCTCCTTGTGGCGATCCGAGGCGTCGCCGTCGTCCATCGGGACGAAGGCGTATTTCTTGGAGCTCATCCTGCCGGTGGTGAAGAGAAGCAGTCACTAAAGGTCGACGAGATCACAGAGAGGGACCTTGTCTCTGCTTCTGCTTCGGTGCTCCTCGATTCCAGGCACCTGCTGGGGCTGAAGCAGGATGAGTGAAAGGATGAGACGCGATTGCTTGCCTAAACCAAACTAGAAGCATCGACGGCACAAGTAAAGAGACAGCTGCCGATTTTTAGTGGAGCTCCGGGAACAATGGAGACGCTGTTAGTCCGCGGTTAATCCGCCAGCCAATCGGCGGCCTGCGATAGGGCCGAGGCGGGCGTTATCAGCGATGATGCAGCCGCTAACCCGCCAATTCGGGGCCCTTGAGTGACGCTGGAAATCCAATGTTAACACGCTGTAAACTAGAGAGTGACAAGAGCTGCGAATCTGCAGCCTCTCCCGTCTTTCCTCTTTCCTTGCACTACTACTACTCGAGATCTGCCACCGAAGCAGATCAGAGGGCGCTCTGATTTCATGGTCCTCTGCAATTCTTGATTCTTCTTCTCTTTTAGCAGATATTGTATTCCGTCGGCATCAGTTACTGGGGCGGCCCACCAGCATCATGATACTGCGCGCGGCAATCTTCGTCTTGCTGGCGCTGGTATCGCTGGCGTTTTGCGCCGAGGACTTTTACAAAGTACGACAGGCACAACGCCTCGAATCAGGCACGGAGAATGCTGACGGACACATGACAGGTTCTAGGAGTCGATAAAGCTGCGTCAGACAAGCAGCTCAAGCAGGCCTATCGCCAGCTCTCCAAGAAGTACCACCCAGACAAGAACCCGTATGCCTCGTCCAGCTACACCCAGCCTTACCATGTCTCCCACCGTATGCTGATCCTTCTCATTGTTGTATAGAGGCGATGAAACGGCGCATGAGAAATTCGTCCTGGTCTCCGAGGCCTACGAAGTCCTGAGCGACTCCGAGCTCCGCAAAGTCTACGACCGCTACGGCCACGAGGGCGTCAAGTCCCACCGTCAAGGCGGCGGCGGCGGCGGCGGAGGCGACCCCTTCGACCTCTTCAGCCGGTTCTTTGGCGGCCACGGCCACTTTGGCAGATCCAGCCGCGAGCCCCGGGGCAGCAACATCGAGGTTCGCGTCGAAATCTCCCTCCGCGACTTCTACAACGGCGCGACGACCGAGTTCCAGTGGGAGAAGCAGCACATTTGCGAAAAGTGCGAGGGCACCGGCAGCGCGGACGGAAAGGTCGAGACGTGCAACGTCTGCGGCGGACACGGGGTCCGGATTGTCAAGCAGCAGCTCGTCCCCGGCATGTTCCAGCAGATGCAGATGCGCTGCGACCACTGCGGCGGCTCGGGCAAGACGATCAAGAACAAGTGTCCCGTCTGCCACGGCAGCCGGGTCGAGCGCAAGCCGGCGACCATTAGCCTGACCGTTGAGAGGGGCATTGCGCGAGACGCCAAGGTGGTGTTTGAGAACGAAGCCGACCAGAGCCCCGACTGGGTTCCCGGCGATCTCATTGTCAACCTGGGCGAGAAGGCTCCGTCATACGAGGATAACCCCGATCGCGTCGACGGCGCCTTTTTCCGGCGCAAGGGCCATGACCTGTACTGGACCGAGGTTCTATCGCTGCGAGAGGCCTGGATGGGTGGCTGGTCGCGAAACCTCACACACCTCGACAACCATGTTGTACGACTCGGACGAGAACGAGGCCAGGTTGTTCAGAGTGGGCTGGTTGAAACCATACCTGGAGAAGGCATGCCTATATGGCACGAGGAGGGAGAGAGCGTCTATCATACACATGAGTTTGGAAATCTCTACGTCACGTACGAAGTCATCCTGCCAGACCAGATGGACAAGAAGATGGAGGGCGAATTCTGGGACCTGTGGGAGAAGTGGCGGTCCAAGATTGGCGTGGACCTGCAGAAGGAGCTCGGGCGGCCTGAGCCAGGGCACGGGCATGATGAGTTATGAAGAGATGAAGAGCGATGAGCAGGGATCAATAGAGCAAAAGGGGAGCAAGAGGAGTTTTGTAGGGTATCACGGTGTGAATTTCTTTGATTACCATAGACATGAGGATGTATATATATGGCACTTATAAGACTGGACACGAGTAGGGGGTACGACAAGACAAGTCACGATTATACCTCCCGGTCGTCAAGATTTACCCCAACCTCAGGGCATACATGTATTTCACGGTGACAATGCATCGTTGCACCCAGGGATTGTAACCAAGACAAAATTGTATCCAAAACCAAACTGTATGAGATGAAGCGCTGCAAGATTGTATCTGATGTCCAATCTGAGCTGCTTCTATATCTACCCTCCCCCCCATTCCCCTCCCCTGGGCTTCTCACTTCTTCAAGCCCGCCAGGCCCTTGGCCAGTCGCCGATTAACATCGGCCGTGGTCTTCCTCTTCCACATCTCCGCCCTCCGCATCTCATCCAACACCACCAGCTGAGCGTCCAACAGCTCCAGCTCCTCCTCCACCCGGTCCATCTCCTCCTGCAACATCTCCAGCTGCACCTCCAGGCGCAGCATCTCCACCTCCTCCGCCAAGCCGACGGCGAGGACGGAGGCCAGCTGGGACCACCAGTTTCCCTGGACGGGCTGGTTCGCCATTGTTGTTTTTTTTTTTATATTTTCTTTTTCCTTGTAAAGAGAAGGAAAAAAAAAGAGGAGGGAAATCTGTTTGGGGAATGGTTGTTAGTGGACTTTGTGTTTTGTTGTTGGGAGTGTCAGTGGAGGAGTACTTACCGAAGAGTGGTCTTCTTCGAAGGCGAAGAACAGATCGCGGAGGCGAGGGTGGTTTGTTGTTTCTTTTTTAAGAAAAAGAATAAACTGGCGCGGAGACGAAGCGAGAGCCAGATTGGCGCGAGCAAGAAAAGTTGGTAGATTGATGAGATTGAAAGGAAGAAAGGGAGAGAGAAAGGGGAGAGAAGACCTCTTTATATAGACGCGGGCCTGGGGGACTCGGCGAGATATGGGCTGGACATGGAAACGAGGCGGGAGGTTTGAGTTCAGGGCTGCTATTGGTTTTGTTGGGAGAAGAGATAACGGCTGTGGGTTCGGAGTGTTTGGCGAGGTTTGGGAGAGTTTTGTGAAGTTTGTTGACGAGGATATCGTGGTTGACTTTAGAATGTCTCCGGGGGGTTTGGGATCCTTTGGGTTGGGGTACATGAGGTGTATCGTGTGAGATAGACAAGTCTGAGCGTGTGTCTCTTTCCTGACAGCAGTTTTCAAAAGCAGTTCTGTCTTGACCGAGTGAGGTCCATGGACTTTTCGTTTTCAGATGCGAGTTGACACGGAATTGTCATTCAGGGGTTCAACGTGTTCAATCTCCTACCACAAGCTGACAGTTTCGTGGTGACATATTCGATGATTCTTTGGCTCTCATAGACAAACCATACTTGTCATCACGATACATATTGTTTCTCTGTGGCTTGTACTGGGAACGGTGATCCAATGAGCCCTGAAGCTTCGCGAGGAGGAAGAAGTAAACAAATTTTTGTTGCTACAACCAGCGCCACCGGAGACATATAAACTTTTCTGCCTGAAAGGGATCGAAAAGGGTCGGCTAGATGTTCTGAATAGGCAAACTACACTCTGTAGAGTTTGTTGAGCACCATCCCGGTTGAAGCCATCGTCGACCTGGACAGCTCGGAGCTTCTCTCGTAGCCGAGGCCGTCATTACCGAGACCGAGTTTCCGCAATCTGAAGCCACAGTTTCTGTCCGGCCGCCTCATTGATAGGCCTCGTCCACACGATGCTGCTCAGCTCCGCCTGTAGTGAATCCCAACCGTCTTCGCCTACGATTTCAGTCTCTGCCAAGGCCTCGGCCAAGTGTTGGAGAAACCACTGCTTTTCGGGGGTCCCATCCGTAGCAGCCATGCCACCGACGAAGAGCTTCCATCTGGTCAACGGCGTCGAAGAATGAATGTCCAGACAATCTCGGAGAGAAGCGTGAAGCTTCTTGACCAAGTGCGTCGATGTTGTGTTCAAATTGTCGTGGGAGACGATGGACTTGATGTATAGGATGAGGCAGATGCGAAGGCTGTTATCGCAGCCGCTCATGCTGTCTGACTGGCAGCTCAGGAGACGATTGTATAGCCCGAAGACGAGATCGTAGAGAGAGTTCGTGTCCAACTTGATGTTGCGAGTCATGGCGTCGTCCACAGTTGTGCTGAACTGCACGACATCATCAAACATGCTGGATAGACGCGGCGAGATCCGACACTCGGAGGATTTGACATCAGACTTTTCCGTTTCTTCGTCTTCGTCTTCGGGAACTACTTCGTTATCTGGATAGCCTCGGAGGCCGTCGTCCAGAAGGGGAGGCCTGTCACTGTTGACCGCAATGTCAACGACGCCCCTAAGAGGTTATCGTAAGCTGGTGCCTGTGAGAGAGAGTTTGTATTGTCGGTGAGCTTCTTACCGGTATACCTTGGATCTCATGCCATCGCTAATCTTGGAGAAGCCTCCTCGCAGCTTGACGAGTTCTGCGAGGCCTTTGGCGTGCACCCACCCTTTGTCCAGGTTTCCTTGTTCATTCTTGAACGTGTTAGCTCAAGGCCGCCATCGAACCATAGAACATATAGGAGGTATGATTTGAGATAGCTTACACTCCACATGGACAGACACGAGATCGCCCCTAGAGTCTGATCGGACGGAAGAGCGCCGGATGCAACCCGACTTTTGAGCTGCCGCAGCGCTTCGTCGAGGAGAGCGTGGGAGTCGACATAGTTGGAAGAAGACCCCGTGAGGGAGGCGAGTGTGCTGGCGGAGAGAGACAGGATGATGCACCGCCAGGCTTCATCCTGCATCATCCGGGGGAACCAGTCCCTCTTGGCAGGGTTGAAGAGCAGGCAGGGGAGCGAATATGCGCCTGTGGCTATTGAGTGGAAATCTGTTCATGGTTAGTGGAAAGAACTGGATCGAATAGGGGACCATTAAAGCAGAGGAGCATACAGAAGTTGACATAGAGAAGCGCATGTCCAAACAGGGCTACGGGGAGATCTGGCGGCAAGTCACTGGGGTTCCGAAGTAGCTTCGGATCTTGCCTAAGCGATACAAGAGAAGTATTCGTCTTCTCGTGCGAATTGGGTTTATTCTGAACGCGACGCTTCCGCTTGGGTCCCTTTTCCTTTGGCCTCCTGGGGAGCTGCTGCCGGTCTTTGCGAGGCGTGTAGGAGACAAACTCCCACGAACCTCCCTCGGCAGCGTCGCTTTTTGCCTTGACGGCGTCGTTCCTGTTGTTTGCTATGGATAACACGGGGTTAGGGTCCGGAGCGGCGCGCATGGCCTTTGAGCGAGTCTCCCATTGCGTTTCGTGGCCGGCTTTGGAGGTGCCGACTTTGTGGACGAGGAAGACGGCGTTGCTGGGGAGGATGACGTTTTCGCCTGTCTTGGACATGCTTGATCATGCGGGATTCATGGGGGGATGATGAGTGTATGATTATGTGGCTTGTGCGTTGAGAGAAGGAGAGATGATGAGTATAAGGGATTGATGTTGACTCGAAGAGTTGTGGTGAGTGAGATCTAAGAGAGGTAATGTGAAGTGAGGCACCGAGATGACAAATGAGGCACATGATAATTGAGCCTGTTCCCTTCGGATAGCGGTCGGCTTCAACAATCCATTAGTGCTGAGCTCGTGACAACTAACACGGAACTCGCACCGCCACAATTGCTCGATCGACTTGTAAATAGTCGAGCATAACGAATGAGAAAATTAACATTTACTCTATGGGAACTTGCATTTGTGTGTTTTTAAAGCAAGGTTTAGGCGCTGTTGTCGTCAAAGATGGAACATGAATGACATGGGGCTCAACGTAGGCTGTCATACTGCAACTTCATAGTGAGATGTAAGGTAAAAGGTATGTCCCGGGGCTTGACTGATGCGAGCATAAACTGTTCCAATTGTCATTAATGTTGGATGGAAACCAACAGCGCGGCCCAAGTGTAGCTATATACAGTGAATGTATGTACAACTATATACGAATCCGCGTGTTAAAGAGATCGCCTTTACGAGGCAAACATCATCATCAAGCAATGGCTATCCGTCCGTAGCACCACTGTCCGACGCCTTGCTGCTATTCCTCGACAAGGCAATCTGCAGTGCTTCTAGTGATTGACGAAAAACTCCTAAGGGACACACATCAGTCTTTGCAACCCCGTTGAGTGGAATGAAGGCTTACCTGCGAGCTGCCACCTCTTATCGAGCCACTGCAACGCGCTCTTGAGCTTTTCTACTCGCGTATCACTCCAGTCGCCATTCGTGGGGTTTTCCGTCTTCAGAAGAAGCACAGAAGTCTGGTATATAAGCTGTACCAGAAAAGGCGTGATCTCGTCCCTTCCACGGCGCGCAGCTGTAACGAGATGCTCGTAGTTGGAGCTGTTCAACAAGTCGGCGAGGGATTCGACGAATCTCATGGGCATGTCAATGGGGATGTTGGTTGAAGTGTACAGCGTTATCAAAGATCTTCATATATCAACAGTCAGTTTCAACTATCACCATGGAAGAGGTTCTGGACAAGACTCACACAGTACAGACCGAGTGAAGCTCAAAGCTGGGCATTCCGTTCCGCGACTTGACCTCCATCTGCCCAAAGTAGAGCAGCGCCTTGATCGTACGCTCCAGCTTCTGCGCCTCATCTTTCAAACCCTTCGTAGGAGTCTCTCGCGAAGTGGCCTTGAGCTTGAGCACCTTGGACAGCAGGACAAAGGCTTGCGTCAACAGGGCGAACCGTCCGAATTCCATGCTGACGGGACTATTGACCCCTGGGGATGAAGGCGCTTCTTCAGCCTGAAGACGAACGTTAGCCGCGCCGACGGTCCTCGGCTGTGAAGTACTCACGCCCTCATCCCACAGCGCGTCGTCGGCCGGCAGGACTTCCTGTGGACTGGGCTCGTCGATGGCCGCCGGGCAGCCGGGGCAGTTGAGGCTGACGAATCGATCGAGCAGGAAGGCTGACCACCAGATCCTTTTTCGTTCCTCTTCCTCCACCCATGTCAACGATAGCTTTAGCCTTTGCATTCCTCCTGGCTGTATCCCCAAGGCGTGTGCGTATCGTACACATGCTGCTACGGACATGAATGCCGCTGGATAGATTGCGTGGCCGACTTCGTACAGCGCGACAAGGAGCATCCCCTGGAGAACTCGGAGAGAGACCATTCCGGCTGCTTCCAGTTCGAAGCAAAACTGTTTCGCCGCGCGGTAGGTCGCTGTACGAGCATTCGGGCCCTCGGCGGGAGCATCGCCTTCCAGAGAGGGAGGACGCCATGTCATCAGCTTCATGGCCAGGAGTAGAAAGCCAAAGTCGGCAGCAACGCCCGGGCCGTCAGAAGCCTCATGCAGGTCCTCGTAGAAGCGCTTCCGTGAAACCATGGGGAACCAGGTGTGAATGGTGTGGAAAAAGAGGCGGCCGATAAACTCATGCTGCAATGAGCTGCCGAGCTCTCCGACGACGTAGCTCGGCAGGCGATCCGACGGCCTGGGAATTTCGACATGATGATTGTGAAAGACGGGCGGGTCGACAAAGTACAGGGCTGGAAAGCTGGACACTGGAAGCGTGTATGGGTTGGGAGTGGAGGGAATTGCGTGGACTGCGAGATAGTCCTCCTGAAAGGAGTCTGACGATGGTTCAGAGATGTGAGGGGGGACCACCTTGACGCTGTAGTCACAATGTCGCTTTCTTCTGCAGCTTTGTATCAGTGTCTGCTATTACGGATATAGGTGGATGGATGATTACAGACGTAATCTTCTCACCTCGCACACTCCAGACACTGCGGAAGCTTCCTGTCGCACCGCCGATTCTTCAGCTTGCACAACGAGCAGGGATTCGGGGCAGCATCAGGCTTCGTCTCGCCCCCCGTCAGCATCAGCAGCCGCAGCGTGCGCGCTACAAGGACCCTCGCAAACTGCACGGAGAGGTATATGATGTAGGCAAACGGATAAAAGATGTTGAACGCCATGCCTGCCAGCGAGCCGTCTGTCACGAACGCGGCATTGAAGGAGTCGGGGTTGTTATCGTACAAGGCATCACGTAAGCACCAGACGAGTCTCCTTGTCGATGGCCATGCTTGGAGCATGATGAGGACATGAATGTGACAACGGCGTGTGCTGCATATTGTTAGATGAACCGAGCTGATGCAGGTAGATTTGGGGTATTCGGGCTATATAATGAACGAAGGATGAGCTACGGATGCGTTTGGTGGTGGGATTTCCTCTTGCTTTTGTTGCATCATCATGCCATCATTGCACGCGGACGCTTTTTCTGGTTATTGAGGCGTCTTGGTTGCTGCCAGCTGTGGTTGTGCACATTCCAGCGTGTAAGCCACGCTGGTAGTTGTCGACTTGGTTACACTTGTGAACCTCTATACTGACGGTCGACCCTTGCCCCTCCAAAGAGAGAAGCAGGCATGAGACGCAGCCTGACTAATGATGAATCGAACAGCCGTGGCTACCGATTTGATGAGGAGAAGTTGTTGTAGTCCAGGTGAACGATATCATCATAGGCATCAGTTCTAAAGATGTACCCGAAACATGTTGTAGGATGTTTTCGGATTTCTCTATAGTAGTTTCCTCTGACATGTTAACATATATATCGACTTGCCAGAGACCCGAGCCCCCAGATGTAAGATAGCAATCGAATGTTAGCTAGAGACTTTATTCGACGAGCCTCGTTCCTTGATGAGGCTGAGCAGATCCATGTATTGCTTCTCTTAAAGTCTTATTGTTGGAGTCTAATATGTATGGGCCGGGTCTTTCTCAAGATCGCCTTGTCCCGCCTTGCCCAGTCGTCCCTTGTGCGTACTCAGCGGCCCTCTAGCAGCGTTCACAATGGGCTTGTATTCTCGTCCATTGATGACAACCGGCCTCGCCATTTTCCCTGTTGTACTGTTAGTTCATCCCATCGTTCATTCACGTGAACATCTCTGAGAATGGCGTACCAATGCCTGTGAGGTGATAGTTGAGAAAGATGTTCTCCCACTGCTTCTGCGGCGCGGCGTATATCTCGTGCATGATGCTCAGATGCGGATGCGTGTCGGCGACCTTGTTCCACCAGTTCCAGCCGTCGCGGTGGATGGGAGAGTGGGCGAATCGATGAATGTCTTCGATGGTTCGGAAGTAGCAACACGTCATGAAGCCGTTGGCCTGGAACAGAGGTCAGCAGAGCGAGTCTGATGCCACGGATATCTTGATGCCCTACTGTCAACCGCTCATTGGCACTCCTGTAGTAAGATGCACCAAGGACTGTCTCCATCATCAGCTCATGTGCAGATCTCGTGGAGAAGACTCATGTGAGTTAAAAACGTACAGCCACTCTCCTTGTCGTCGTGCAGGTTCTGCATCATCGCCTTGAAGAACAAGGATGTTTCTTTGAACCCTGACCCAAACAAACCCAACGCACTATAGGCATATTCCATCAGCACGAAACCATAGCATAAAAGACATAGAGGTCCAAGAAAACGCACTGGTTGTTCCTCACGCCCAGCATGATGACCGCGATGCCCTTGTCGGCCACCTCACTCGGCGGGCTGCCGTCCACGTTTGGAACCTGTACGGTGTATTTGCCCATGAGGACATCTTGCAACTGCGTATTGGCAATGAAGCCCCAATGCATGAGCATCGTGCGCGAGAATCGGAAGAGTAAGAAGACGGCTGCTGGAGCGACGGCAAAGGTAGGTCGTGCGAAGAGGAGCAGGAGGCCCTGGAGGACGGCGCCGATGGCGATCCATGTTGAGATGGAGAAGTTGTCGCGTACGGTCTATCGTCTTTGAGTCAGCGTCAAGTCATGTTGGAGTATATCGAAGTGATATCCAGGAGAATGCAATGGGACAGAGACGACGGACGTTCCAAAAGGCAATGGAAGCAACTTCTTTCGGCTTCCGCTTCGGAATCTTGTCAATCTGCGGCGCAAAATGCTGAAAATCCATCTCCTTTCATTCCTCAGCCCGAATATCCCGGGCTGGCCTATGATTGATCGGGATATTCTCCGAAAAGCACAAACAAAGGCTGCCAAACGGGGGACATGCCTTGACTTATATACTCCCGCCTCAACAACAAACCCAACCCATACATATAACAACGTCTGACAGTGAATATTAATCAAGCAAAAAGCTTATTGCCAGCAGCTAGTACAAGGATACACAAGATCTGTTTGTATGTGAGGAGTTACATGACCAACATGCATGCAGCAGCCCGTTTGCAGGAGAGGTGCTGTTCGTTTTGCGAACCGAGTGCGAAGCGTTCCCCCCTTGTCTCGGGAAGCTCGAGCCAACAGCGGCCTGTGTGGCCTGCGTGGTGTATTCTACAGCTTCTCCGCACAAACTTCAGACCAATTGCTGAATCGGTTGAGATTGGCCATTTGTTGCCTTCGATACCCCTTAGCTTCGTGGCTTGATGACGACAAGCCCCGTCAAGCCCATGGGATGACCCGAATAGCCAGATGGAGTTAACTCGGGTTCTGGGTTACTTGAACAAACTGGCAAACAGAAGCTGTGACTCCAATTGTATTGGTTTGTCCTACGATGAGCCTATTCGATTAGCTGATGAGACGGGAGGACGGGTAAGAGGAGACTTGGGAAGCAGCGTCTACGAAAGATTACATGCGGAGAATTGGGGGGATCTTGCGGAGAATCTGCAGAGCCAACGGCGGGCGAGCAGGGATCAGAGCGAGTGCGAGGCCCGGATCCGAGTCCGAGGGATAAGCGGAGGTGCATTTACAGATGTCCGGGATATTATTTGCTTCGGAATAAGAGGACCTTATATGGTATGGCTCTGCTGTGTTGAGAAGGAGCACATTCGTTAAGAGAAGCTGTCTCGTTGACCCTTGCACCACCGGTCCTCATTGGTTTCTCAAGACTCGGTCAGCGTAGAGTGCATTTCTGAAGCGAAACCTCTTTGTACAGTGATAGGTCACCAGCTATACACACCGAGATCTAGTTAACCTGTACCGTGAGATCGGAACAGAGTCGTCTTTCTCCTCCCCCCAACAAGCAACAGCTCTAGTCCCTGTGAGATCTCATAATCATCATCGTCCTGACACTTTTTTATCCTTGGTTCATCTCCCTAATCTTCATTCCATTGCAACTTCGTCATCACCACCAGTCGTCTCCATGACCTCCGTCCGCACACCGCCGCTCCTTATACAAAGTCGCCCTATCAAGCACCGCATCATCACTGCTCGCCACAAACTCATGCGTCAAATGCGTGCAGTTGTGAAACGTCAGCCTGCTCCATCCATACGTCGCATTCGCCGTGTCCAGCCCAAACCGACTATACGCCTGTCTCGGGCTCTGCAGCGCATCCAGTCCATCGTAATGGCCCGCCGCCCCGTTGGTGATGTACCACGGCGAAGTAGGATTATCCAGCTCCTGCGGATCAATCCTCTCGTCTGCAATTGGAGCCTGGCGCTCGTACACATGCGCGTGTCCGGACAACACCAGATCGACGCCGTACTTGATAAACAGCGGCTCAAAGACGTCCTTGCAGCTCCAGCAGATGGTCCCCGTGACGTTCTCGTGGCTGAGATACCACGGCCGATGGCCGCCCACGACGATCCACGGCGTCAGGCGCCGGTCGACAGACTTCAAATCGGCCTCGAGCCACCTGAGCTGGGCGTCCATCTTGCCGTTGACGGGACTCGCGCCCTCGCCCTCGGAGCCGTCGACCTCGTCCGGCCCGACGAAGCCGTGCCCGAGGTCCGTCTCCGTGTCGATCTGGACAAAGTGCGCCATGCCGCTGTCCCAGCTGTACCAGAAGTTGCCCGTGCCGCCGGAGACGCCGCTCGGCATCCGGAAGTGGTTCTTGTAGCCCGTGAAGTTGGTCTGCCCGGGCATGCAGATGTCGAGGCCGTACGTGACGTTGTGCGCCTTGTCGGTCGTGCCGCCGTTGTCGCAGTTGGCCTCGTGGTTGCCCGGGCCGACCATGTACGCCTTGGACGCCGTGACGGGCATCATCTCGTTGTAGAAGTCGTTGAGGATGGCCTCGTATACTTTGTATCCCTCCTCGACCGTCGTGTTAGGCAAGAAGCCCTGGATCTCCTCCTTGAGCCAGTAGTCTGCGTACGCGATATCTCCAACATGCCACAGGAAGTCATAGTCGCTCATGCTGCTGATGAGCGAGTCGACGGTGTTCTTCTCCCCCGGCTTAAGCACATTATTCCCTGAGACGCCGGTGCCTGCAGAGGTCGTCAAGCCGCGCGCGCCCATGGTCCCCAAGTCAGCGACGACAGCAACAGAAAAGGGCGTCTTGTCGCCCGCCCTGCGGCTGGTGGTAAAGTTAAACGGCTCATAGCAGACGCCCTCGTCGAGCTGCGCGGGCAGGTAGTAGTACGTCGTGTCCGGCTTGAGCCCCTTGATCAGGACGTGGTTGTTGTACGTCGTCGACGTGGGATACGTGACGGACACGGCCGAGGAGGCGACGTGGACGAGGCGCTCCTTGGAGCTGCCCCAGAAGACGCTGGGGCGGGGGACGTGGTCGAACGTGTTCCAGCTGACCATCATGCCGTCGTCGCCGTGGTAGGCGATGCGGATCTGGGAGTTGGCGGCCGCCAGGGGCAGGAGAGCTGCCAGGACGGTTCCCGTCTTCATCTTGGCTGTCAGGGGGTTGATGCTACAGGACACTGCATGGAAATCGTCAAGAGCATGGCGTACATGGTGTTTATATATTTGTTTAAGCCTGTCTACATGCACTCTTTAGAACCAACAACACAGCTGCAAGACAATATACAGCTCGTCGACTATGGGAGCTCAACAATACAACGATGCTACCTTGTCAATTGCTTCACTGCGATAGGCTCACCGAGATGCGTGGTGTATCTGTGGGGTGATGCCCTGCTTCCCTCTAGCATCCTTTCGGCACCGAAGCCAGGGGTCAGCCGTTGCATGTGCTCGCCATAAGCCGTCAGATTGGCTGCAGAGCGTCATCTCTCAGGAACCAGATCGCTAGATTTGGCCGGTAACCCTTGTCGGGATGCTGCATTATCTGGGGCAACAGCAAGTCTCTGATGGTTTTTACAGCTTCGAGAGGTATCGAAGCATGAGATGGAATCTTGTTCAGCTCATTGTGAAGAGTCTGGTGTAAGATATTAGCCAGAAGAGAATTGTGTTTGCCTGGGACACCTCATCTTGTAAGCTCAGACACAAATTACATAGCCCTTACCACTGAGTCACCGGGAATTCACACAATCTCATCACTGCCTACATCGCTGCATCCATGATAAAGCCCCAGAATCTAGCGGTTATGGAGCTATACTGCTCGCAATTGGGGATTTTGTGATGATAGCCTCGTATATACGCTGTTGGAGGTGAAGAGGCCTGGGAACAGAGCTTATTCCCGCAGTGACAGTGTCTAGAATCCACCAAGACGAACAAGGAGACAACAAACACGTCGGTCTACGACATCATTTCCGACTCCATCGGCTGCAAGTTCAACCAGGCCATCAGCTAACGATCCATGGCTCCTCATACAGGACCACAAGCTCCATCAAGCCGCCAACACCCTGTATAAAAAAAGCCTTCAGTGGACGCGCTACAGAGTCTGAGATACTCTCCAAAAACGCTTAACAACCCAATCGCAGTTCAGACCTTCGCACGTTGTCCGAGACGCAGCTTGAGCTTCTTCCAGATCCAAGCTACCATCTGAGGGACAAACCCTGCTTCTGAAGATCGTGGACGATCCGACTATGAGTGGCGCAACATGTCCAGAGAGAGCAGCCTTGACCGAATCGAGATGGCACTGAGCAACAAGTCTCGGCATCTTCCGCTTGGATATCAGCAATAATGTCTTGAAGTGCTGTGATGATAGGGTCGTATAGTAGTTTCGGATCCTTTGGAGTGCCAGTAAAGCTTCTATGTAAGAAGAGGACGTCTCTGATCTTCTTACACAAGGGCTTAACGCAGCTGAATTCTATCGGAAATTCGTTGAGAATCGCCTCCAGTCCTGCCTCGGACATGTTCCCACGCTTAACTCGTGCAATGTCTTGATAGCGTCCTGTGTACCATGAGGTTAGACAGCTTTTCGTGGGTGGCGGCGCCTTCGACAAAGCCCAGCCTCTGCGGGCACAGAGCCAGATCAAAACATAAAAGAACGCTTCCAGGTCGTGGCAATACGTGTGGGCGGTCCCGAGAAGGACTTCAATCGCCATAAATTCCATCGTGCCGGTTCGATGCCGGGCCTCACTAGGACCCTTGCACTCTTCCTTGCCCTCTTCCTTGCCCTCTTCCTTGCCCTCTTCCTTGCCCTCTTCCTTGCCCTCTTCCTTGCCCTCTTCCTTGCCCTCTT